>JANFCV010000384.1:0-174624 GCA_024500475.1 Phthorimaea operculella | reverse complement strand
TTTGCAGAGAAACCATTGTTTTAGTCGATGGTATGTATGCTGTATTTTAATGTTGAGCTGCTCATAGCTGTTTGCGCAGATAACGACTGTTGTGTCGTCAGCAAATAAAACAACTAAACCGTCTTCGATGGAGTGTGGCAGATCGTTAACGAATGCTAAGAACAGGGTATTTCCGAGCGCTGAACCTTGCGGTATACCTATGGTGACGTCACCTGGCTCAGATCTGTACTTGCGGCCGTTCGTTGTCACCTCCACCCGCTGTTTGCGGTCATGAAGAAAGGATTTCAGCAACCCATAGGCATTGTCCTTGATTCCGTAACGGTGTAGCTTCTCGAGCAGTATGTCAGTTTTGATTACATCGAAAGCTTTCGTAAGGTCGCAAAAAATACCTGCCGTCTTATACCTATCATCGATACTGGTCAGTATTGAATCTATTACCTGGTGTGCGGCCATTGTATATAAACCTTCCTGTTGAATCACTCTATCTATTACAAATTAACCACATTAAAATTCAATGCGTGGTTTAGTAGTAGTTAGCGAATTCTACGGCAGACAGACACAAACGCAAAAAGTGACTTAATTTTATACTATGTATTGATAAGGGTCACTAATGTCACTATTAGACACTAGGATTTAGGTGCAATTCCACGTCCATAGAAAATAGAAATAATGCCCTTCTTGAGTACGCATATTGCGACTATGTCTATAATGAGAACAGAATATGTTTAAATAAAGACGCAAGCACAAAGACTTGTAAATATTCAGTTCGAAGTAATAAGTCCTTGCAAGCACGAGCACTCGAATACAGCGAGGATCTAATGTGAATGAATAATACGAACAAATGCAGATACATACGGAGCATATTTAGCGCTTGTAGTTGTATAAGAGTTGCATATGAGCGAGTAATACCGCCAAATGTAGCTGCAATGCGCTCCGCTACGCCGATGCTATGAGATGCTACGGTGCTACGAGATGCTACGGTCTACAAAAGCAGTAAAATATTTATTACCCAACCTTATTTTACGTATATTTAAGTACTTTTTCATTTAATTTCTTATACTTCTCAAACTATAATATGATGAGAATATCACAATCAATCTTCGGAATTCTGGAACTAGGCAGATTATTGTTTGTCAAAGTATGATTCCTCAATGTTTTCTTATCCTAAACTATCTATTTCTTCATAAATTCAAATCATGTTTTTTTGAGAATACAAATAAAGCTGCGCTTAATTAATTAAGTAATTTCAAGAAAATACCCCGATATTCAGTTTGGTGTAGTTAATAATTCTGAGAATATCCTACACACGGAACATTTTATCTCGTAACATTAAATATTCTTTACTAAGCGAGGGTTAAGGACCAACAGAATACATTACAGCTAAAAGGTGGGCAGCGAAGCTAAGCCACCCTAATACGTACACAAGTTGACAAAATATTACCAGCTTACAGCGCTAATGCCATATGTACCAGATTATGCAAGAGCGCACTAAGATCACTTTAATATGTTATAATGTTTGTACCATAAAGTCTTCCTAAACTAAGTACAAAACATTTCTACTCATTAGTAACTGCATACATATACCCGGAGTAACGGAAAGGGTATAACAAGCCGAAAGGAGGTTAAGTTACTCATGAAACTGAACAACTTTCCCCATGGAACATGGGTCGAAATATGAAAAAAAAAATTGGCCCTCTCATAGTAGGTAAATCAATTAGCTGATCGGCGATTTTGTATGGGAGGCTTGGGTGGGAGGTCTAATTTTTTTTCCTATTTCGACCAATGTTCCATAGGGAAAGTTGTTCAGTATCACGAGTACCTTAACCTCCTTCCGGCTTGTTATACCCTTTCTGTTACTCCCTGTATTACGCTTGTAACTGGGTAGGTAGAGCGCAAAGGGCTCTATAAAACGGTCATTTACACCACGTCTGACAAAAGTTTGAGAGTAATTCAGAAGACGGCATTTTACTACAGGTTTTCAGAGTGTCGCCAAAAATTGCAATACCTAATATCAACCCTCAAATCTCTAAGTCGCTTCTTACGACACCCACTGGAAAGACGTGGGGTGATGCTATTCTAAGCCGGCACCGCAACACATTAAGTATGTCATAGGAATAAGGCTTTTTCTTCATTGTTTTCAACTATTTTCCTGGTATACATAATCAGCTATGCGAGTCTAAAATCTGTGTACTTACTCATACAAAATACACAAGGCTACAGATTATAAGAGCTGGCAACACTATACATATTTAGAGCCACATTAAACATGTTTAGAAGCAACACTTTACATGTTTCAGGTAACAGTACCTGTGAAGGTGGTGAAGAGAGAGTTGCACCGTGAAACTATCGTCACTTTGCGAAAAAAAATGTTAGTGTAACTTGCCTATAGATGTGGTAATTTGTCTCAGAGGAAAGTTAGAACCTAAGAGGAATGTTTAATGTAATTAAAATCGGTTATTTAAGATGCGATTGAGAAATAAAAACTGTTGATACGAAAATATTAAAGAGGATATTGAAATTACTTTACACCGATTTTTTTAATATCTTCTTCTGTCCCGTGGGTCACCAAATCAATTTACCTGATAAAGTTTCTCGTCAGAGTTATTAAATAGCCTTCTACAACTAGTAGGCTACTTAAGTGGTTGATTCATTATCGACAACATTAGAACTACGCGGGTTGATTTGATTCGGCTTCTAAAATATTTAAGTAGGTCTCTGATATTGTTGATTTTTAAACAAGTGTGAGCAACGGTCATACTCTATCTTAATCTATCTTTTGCATAAAAAAAGTAACTTTATTGTCTTTTTTTTACGGCGCTAGCTTCACGCCACAACTTACTCTCTTTAAGTATTCTTAGGCTGTTTAATAAATCACGGCACACGACACGACGTTAGCGGCGACAACAAGCGTGTAGTGTTTTGTTTATAAAACATTCTGCCGTGGAAACTACTCGGATTTCTGGGAGTTCAGTTTAAAGAGATCTATGTGGTTAGGTTAGGTTAGACTAGACATTTGTCAAAGACCGGAAAACAATCACAAAATGTATGTTTTTTTTCCTATTTTTATGGCGCTAGTTTCACGGCACAACTTACTTTAAGTATTCTTAGGCTGTTTAATAAATCACGGCACACGACACGACGTTAGCGGCGACAACAAGCGTGTGTAGTGTTTTGTTTATAAAACATTCTGCCGTGGAAACTACTTGGGTTTTTATTTCTAGGTAGCAAACTCCACAGAATAGACGCGCGACTCGACGCCTAACATGATACCTGTCATGCAAGCGATCGTCAGCTGTTATCGGTGCGATAGCTATGTCTCTTCTGTTTCATTTATTTTATATGGAAACGGTTTCAAGCATCGCGATGTCGCTCGTCTCACGTCTCCAGTGATCACATGTTTGACATGTCATCTTATGTCTCACGTCTCACGTTTAGTTACTGAGATCAGATATGTTAGGTTAGGTTAGGTTAGACATTTGTCAATGAAAAGAGAAGAATCACAAACAGTGATTTTAAACTATTAAGTACTGTACTTTGTAGTGTAAAGCCGATACGCACAATAAATAATTATGAATGCAAACATACATACATACATAATTATATCACGCCTATATCCCTTGCGGGGTTTTACACCACGTAAATGGGTAGGTGGATTTGTTGGCGATTACTATTGTTAGTTTTCAATCACTATAAAGCTGGCAACCTCACAAGACTTGAATGATTCATGTTTCGTGCAAGATGTACGACTTTTAATTTAAACTCTTCAATATCTCCGCTTCCATATAGAGTGATTTACGATTTGAACGCAATATGACAGAGATTAAAGAGACCACTTGAAACGGAGTGGAAATACCATTTGTTTACTTCCAGGAACACATCTTCGGAAAGAAGAGAAGAGACGCGTGTCTGCTTAAGTTTAAGTAGTTTTTCACAAGTTAAAAGTTTATCTATTACTCATTTTATCGCTTTATTTTGCGTGTTTTGCTATAAAGTAGATAAAAACGCGTGATTTATGTATGTATGTGTGGTAAAACTTTCTATGAAGTACTGATGAAGCTTTAACGTATAGCCCAGTATTTTTCCCCACGTACGCCGAGCGAAGTTGACCTACTCTATAAGTCAATTTCTGAGCATCTAGAACCACTGGTTTAAATTCATTTGAATCACAGTCTTCCCACTCCATACTTCCTACACCGTTTACGCTCTGCCTACCCCGCAAAGGATTCGGGCGTGATATATGTATGAATATATAAACTACTGTAGAATTACTTTGAACCTTGGGTAGCCAGACCTCAACCGTGTATTATACAGGGTGTAACAGAGTAAAAAGATCTCCGCGCCGTGATAAAGCCTGCCGACAAGTTGCGACTCGGAAGGGCTGAAGTTGCTGAAAGTGACAGCCCTACTGTCTGGTACTTGCAGGCAGGGGCGGAATCAGAATTAAAATATAATTTCATACATACTTACATACGTATATCCTGACTATATCCTTTGTGGTGCGGGGTAGGCAGAGCGGAAGCGGCTGTACAAAACTGCCACTTACACCACGTTTGACAAAAGTTTGAGAGTCATTCAGAATAGGTACTGTGTGTGAATCACCATAACGACAGGTTGCCAGCGTGTCGCCTAAAATTGCAATACACTCCAACTCTCAAATCAAAATTTTGCGAGTAAAGACCACTGAATCCAGTGTACGTTAATACGCTGAAAATAGAACTTCTTATTTCCTTGATAGGATCTTTACCTCAACTTTTTTACCATTCTCCGTATGTTTGATAACAAAGCCACAGATAATGGAAATCCCGTGGCGTGGGTGCTATGGAACAATACCTTGATACCTTCAAAGCAGGATAAGGATGTGGACGTAGGCGTAATACGTGGAATATTATAAAGACCAATTTCGCATCGAAAATAGGAGTTCGTACCGGAAGCCAAAATAATAGTTATACCAAATAATACTTACAATTTATCTTCTAATTTATTCTCAAAGAATGAGGATTTACAGAAAAACGCCAATATGTATTATTATGATGTCAGGGAACTGAAAGGTTCAAAGGTTAAGAAATCAATTATATTGATATCATAAAGTATACATAAGCGAGCTTTAGAGTGCGCGTATTCTACCGGGCCATTATACCCAGTGAAAGCAAAAGTTTTATACAGGGTGTAACGGAATGGGTATTACAAGCCAAAAGGGGCAGAACGTACTGATGATATTAAACCTTCAGCGAGGACTGTAATCGCCAATTCACTCATTTTAAAAAGTAACATGTTCAAAAAAAAGGATAACAGTTCCCGATACGAGTTACTTGCCCATCACTAAAGTAGGTCCTCCCAAACCTCACCTTCAAAGATTGCTATCAAGTCATACCACCTCCTAACAGATATGCTTCCTCGGCGATGCATTACATTGAAGTTTATCAAAATCATTGGCAACAAACGCAACACTAGATATGAGTGCTTTATAGATCTAGGAGAAATACAGGTGTACAATAGTGTTGTCACTATCGTTTTGCTACTGTTGGACAAGAAAGTTGTGTTCCAACCCTTCATAACTTTTTTTCGTTAACCTAAAAATATATCTCATGCAGGCTTAGGTATATCTTATTACCGTACCTTCTGTTTTGTGCGTCACCGACTCGAATAAACCCGATGAACCCTGACATTTATGGTCTTCTAAGTCCGTCTCTGCACATTCTCGGTCCGGCAAACCACTTTGCACCGTCCGATACTATCTTACAATGCATTCTCGTACAGGATAACTTTATCCGGAACTCCAATAGATATCGCGAAGTCCTCAACTTTTAAATCTGCCGTCTGTAAGTTTGCCTTTTGCAGGTTGTTACAAACACCGCTTGATTTTCCGATTTTTTTTCCGGATCCGGTTTTTTGACGAAAGAAGATAAAAATTATCTCCGAGCGCCAGCGAGACCTACTTGTCATCATCTTGTCATTCAGCTAAGGAAAGAATAAACGGAATAAACATACAAATATTTACCGGATATCGTTACCGCATTAAACGCTGTCATAGTCACACACAGGTTGTCATTTGTATGACAGCTATTACAAACCGCAATATCATGCGGATTCACATTTTTCGATTTGACGAAATTATTTTCTATCAAGGCCTACTTTTAGAAATAAGCGGTCGAAAGGCTCTGATACCAGAGTTCAGTGGGTTCATCGTCGACTCAGTGACCCACACAACAAAAGAAGAATCAATTATCTGCTTGTATACTAAGAAACCGGATTCTACAACCGTTAGCACAGCGATTTAATTCCAAACAGAACGGGTCGATAGCACAAGCACCCAAACCGTCTTATTTGTCCGGAAGTACAAAATGGCGGCGACTGGCCAACATGGATGCACTTCCGGTTGCCGCTGGGGGACAATTAATCTTGTGTACTTATTTTAGTCGTTGCTAGTTGCAGTTAGGGTGGCCAAGAGTCTGGAAAAAGTTGGATAGGAAGTGATTGCGACCAGCAAAAAATTACAGATACAAATAAGATACTTTCTGTTGGTATTTTGATTGCTACCATCACGATGCGTTGTGACACAAAGATTTATTTTATTTCGGGGTTTTGAGGAATCCCTAGGCTAGACACTGACTTAGGTTATAACGCAATATCTAATGTATTCTTTATATTTGTTACAGGTATAAAATGGCGATAAATTAAAGCTAAGGATGACTAACTTCCAGGAAATACGATCGTAACATGAGTGAGTGGTATAAGATCATTGGGATTTGGAAGCGGGTATACAAATACTTGACAAATACCAGCTTGCTTGCAGGTCTCTGCAACTTGTTTAATAAGACATTATACAAGCTTAATACGAACTGGAATTATGATATTGCATCGTCCCGTTACGATTCGTGGTGAGAACTGAAAAGTATCAGCCTAAGCCTGAGTAAGCAGGAAGGTTAGTCAGGACGCTACTACTTTGTATTTAAAATCAAAGAGCTTGGTCACCCTACCTGCTGCAAACTCGGTCTTATAGTAGGGGCCGAAACGTGTGAGTGACTTGTGCAAGATTTCTTTCCTATATACTTGCCACTATTAGGAAATTTAATGCAAATACATTCCTTCTCCTTCATTCCGGGTCTTATCCCAATCAATACAGCAAAAGTGCACAAAGTCAATACAGCAAAAGATTTGGCTTTTTTTATGACCGGCCGCCTTCATGACGTCAAACCTCTTTGGGAATACGATTGTAGGTGGTATCACGGCCACCATGAAGCTATTCAGCCGATGACAAAAACTCTACTCTACGAAACGCCCTGAGTAGACAAGGGCTGGCAGTATTCTTAGCCACTGCCACACGGCTTACGGGCTTATAGAAATAGAGTAGTTCATAAGATGCAAACATTGTAAATGCATCGCTCACTCGTCTTATCTGTGAACCGTGCTCGATGAGTCAGCGTTTGGGAGACGATAGGAAATTATCTACGGCAACTTGATGCGGCTCCCATGAATACAGATCACTGGAGTTACTTGTTAAGCGAGGAGTTGTTTAACAGACTCCAAGTTAGTGTAGGAAGGTACTAGGAAAATAGGGTAAAGTATAAGGGCTTTTCCAGCGATAAGCTTGAATCCTTTTCATGCTGCCCCAAAATCCCATGCTCATGCTTATCTCGAAATATGCAGACGTCATAGTCGCTATTGGTTCAAAGTGATCATCATTCATTATCATAGCCTGTGACAATTCTTTCTTGGATCAGAAGCCTAAACATCTCAGTTTTGAGCTATTCATCGGGTCGTTGGACTTTTCCACTAGAAAAAGATAGAATCAACATCTCACAAAGATCGTCGAAGTCGACCCAACGAAGAAGAAAAGCAACTAATATTAGAAGATGGAATTATGATTATCATGAAAAGAAACAAAATTTCTGTAATTATGCAGATCACATTATGTGAAGCTTAGATTTTTTTATGTAGCCTGTACAGTGCATTAACATTAAGCTACTACTATTTCTCGAACATTTCAAAAAACGAATCAGATAACCAAAAAACTGACTGTATCTTATTTGCATACCTTTAACCCAAATAAACAGGACCACGTAAAGCACTAAGATTTAGTAGATACCCCAATAAGTCGAAGTTACCCTGCCTGTTAGTGGCGAGGGTACACTGGGGCAAAATAACGCAGGTGACTGCACAGAATAAATACATAGCTATAGGGACCATTTTAAACCACACAGGTCGAGGGATTCATTCATAAATCGGTTAAATACGCAATGTGTTAATGTGACAAGACAAAATAATTTAACTTTTTGCCATATTATTAATGGCATCAATAGGACCAAAAACATTTTGGCATTTCATGACCTGCATGAAAATAATAAGAAAAGATCGAATTGATTTTTTTCAATCTAACATACGTTACAAGTAATAGGCAAAAAGTACGACATCTACATGCATAACAAGACTACTTCTATAGCTTTGTCCTTATTCTGTGGGTGACTGCGGCGTGGGTACACCGGGGCAGAATTACGCAGGTGACTAAGGTGGTACTGATTTAATTTCCCCTGCACCGCTGCACGGGGCCGCTTTGCCCCTACCTCCTTAAAAAGGAAACTGTTAAAGAGTTCCTCTAGAAAGGGTTTTACTCGTATTTGAGATTGGAGATATTTAAAATGCTGAATAAAATCCTGCGGATTTGGAAGTTTTTGTTTAATGTTTATTAATACCGTCAACCAATTTATCATTTCCGTTTAAAAACGATAGTTATTTAACTTGGTAGTGTTACTTAGACGATTTCTAAAACGAACCTAACTTTTAATTTTAATCAAAAAATGGCTTCATTGCGTTTGACACGGTGTCTAACTCACTGAGGCTAAACTTGTGATTTCTTGTGTGTTTTAGAAAGAAATTCCGCATACTTACATTTTTTAGAATGTCACAGTGATTTTGCTTCTGATGAAAAGTCTACAAAAGAAACAACCGACAATCCGGTAAAACAACACCACACAACCCCATTTTGCTGAAGTAAGCAGCGAGCTTTATCCTGAAGAGGACTTGGCAACTAAAGCAATAATCTCTTCGTATCCTCCCGCAAGAGGGCCCTAGCTAGGGGGCCCTATCTGAGGGGCCTAGTCGGGGGAGGTTGAGGGCCTCAACCTCAAGTGCGTAGGGAGCCCTCAGGCGTTGCGAAAATGTTTCAAGATTGTGTTTTGCGAAATGCTTTTGATAATAGCTTGTAGATCACATTGGTACTAAAACTGCAACTTTTACTTTCGATAGCGTTCATTTTTCATCTCTTTTTGTGTTGATAGTAAGTTCGTAAGTACCAAATCCACCTTACCATTTAATGCCTCGACTTTTACTGATTTTTCTTAGTATTTGTATGAAAATTGATTTTACAGTTGGTCCCTTAAATGGGTAGGTTGATTGTCTTGCGATATTAAATGGTCGTAACTCAAAAGCGTTCCTATTTATAGTCACGGAATTTGAGATTGTATAAGATATGACAACTCGCGCGGAATATCTTTGATGGCATATTCAAACAATCTGAAATACTAAAGTAACTCCACAAAATAGAGAAATTTATAACAGAAGGATCACTCGACCATATTTAGAATTTTCGAATTGGCTCTTGTTACATAGCCAGGGTTGCTAGATTTAATACGAGGACGAAATACAGCTCTAAACTATATACAAGAATATCTTATGATTCTGAGCGGATTTGAATCCAAGAAATATGACTTTAGTGCCAACTATCTTTGAGTTCTTCTGAGATTCTAGTTCATTCAGTAGATACTAGTGTGAAAATCGTCGCAAGTACTGAGTGAGCCATTTGAGGTAACACTAAAAATAAGGGCGACATAAAAGCATGGTTTTAAATAAACTCGCGCATGATATATTCTCCTACCAAGCCACTCTGGAAGCCTTTACCGAGTTTAAAGATTAATTCCACCATCGATCGGGTCTTTGTGCTCTTATCGCTTTGCCCCGTATTCAGACAAGCCCCAACCTGGAAATAGGAACGATATTTCTGCTCAGAGATTGTGCTTTTAGGGAAAATCTACTTATATTAGTAGTTCTAATGTAGGTATAATCATGACATGGCACGATAATTTCTGGTACGCGATGAGATAAAACACAAATTCCTTGGATAAAACATCTGTCTGTAACTGCTTCTATATACCTAGCTATTTATTTTACTTATCAAACCATGTCTCAAAATCCTATTTCTAGTAGCTTGCTTCACGTATCGGACACCCAGTCGACGAACAGCCAGATTATCCCTCAGTGTCAGAGTACTGTGTAAATCATTTAGCATTTAAGCTAAAGCTATGAATGCCGAAGTACCGATGGCGAAACGTGCTGGTCGGATTCTTCAGCATCTTATCTTCATTTTGGACTACTTACAGAGTAGTCACAACACGTTCAATCTTCCTACTTATGAACTTCATTATCCTTGTTTTGACGACACTCAAATGATCTATCCAGCAATGTTACAACAAAATTAAACAAAGAATGTCCAACGTGCAAATCGAAACGATGACCTCCAGATCTATACCCTAATGCACAGACTACACAACAGAAGCAGTGAACGTCCTTTATTATTGTTTACATAGCCAGGAGGGGAGATAATAGTTGAACAAGCAGTAAATAGACCGCACCAGCCAATAGTTCTGTGAGAGTAATTGCTACTGTCCCCCAAACTCTGCTGCAAGGCTACCTTCTACCTGGGGACACACGGACAGTCAGTTTGACGAATAATATAACAAGAGGCCGTCTCAGATTATTTACGACTAGCGGCCTGCCCAGCGGTTTCACCCGCTACTTACCTGCCTTCCCGTAAAAATTGGATATTTGCCCGTAGTTAAAAGTCCATTACTCCGTTCCAGCAGAAGTGACTCATCATGACCATGTGCCAGCAGAAGCGGCTCGTCTTTTACTTTGAAGCCATTACCGTATCTCGTATAGTTAGGATGTGATGCTGGTGGTCTACATCAGGTACTCCAGATCCTCGATGACCATGTGCCAACAGAAGCGGCTCGTCATGGTGAACAACTTTTTCTATGAAGCCATGACCGTATCTCTTATAGTTTAGATGGGATGCTGGTGGTCCTCATCAGGTACTCCAGATCCTCAATGGCTGACAAAAAGTAATCCATGTCCGTCTTTAGTATGCTAGTAACATCAGTGCCAAAATTCACGGAGATCGGTAACGCTGTTTTGCTAATTTGGGTAACATCCGCTATATTTCCCGCTTTTCCTGATGTGAACCGTTTTCCCGTGGAAATGAGGAATTTTCCCGTGGTAAAAAGTAGCCTATGTTACTCAGGATTGTTGTAGCTTTCTAACGGTGAAAGAATTTTGGAAATCGGTTCAGTAGTTTCGGAGTTTATCGATTACTAGCAGCCCGCCCAGCGGTTTCACCCGCTGCTACTTACCTGTTTTCCCGTAGAAATTGGATCTTTGCCCGTAGTAAAAAGTCCATTACTCCGATCCAGCAGAGGTAAATACGCGAGCAGAAGCGACCCGTCATGCTGAATAACTTTTACTTTGAAGCCATTACCGTATCTCTTATTGTTTATATGGGATGCTGGTGGTCTACATCAGGTACTCCAGACCCTCGTGACCATGTGCCAGCAGAAGCGGCCCGTCATGCTGAATAACTTTTACTTTGAGGCTTTTACCGTATCTCTTATAGTTTATATGGGATGCTGGTAGTCTACATCAGGTACTCCAGACCCTCGTGACCATTTGCCAGCAGAAGCGGCCCGTCATGCTGAATAACTTTTACTTTGAAGCCATTATCGTATCTCTTATAGTTTATATGGGATGCTGGTGGTCTACATCGGGTACTCCAGATCCTCGATGACCATGTACCAGCAGAAGCGGCCTGCCATGCTGAGTAACTTTTACTTGAAAACCATTACCGTATCTCTTATAGTTTAGATGGGATGCTGGTGATGTTCATCAGGTACTCCAGATCCTCGATGACCATGTGCCAGCAGAAGCGGCCCGTCATGATGCACAACTTTTTCTATGAAGCCATGGCCGTATCTCTTATAGTTTAGATGGGATGCTGGTGGTCTTCATCAGGTACTCAAGATCCTCGATGACCATGTGCCAGCAGAAGCGGCCCGTCATGATGCACAACTTTTTCTATGAAGCCATGGCCGTATCTCTTATAGTTTATATGGGATGCTGGTGGTCTTCATCAGGTACTCCAGATCCTCGATGACCATGTGCCAGCAGAAGCGGCCCGTCATGGTGAACAACTTTTTCTATGAAGCCAAGACCGTATCTTTATAGTTTAGATGGGATGCTGGTGGTCTTCATCAGGTACTGGTACTCCAGATCCTCGAGGGCTGACAAAAATAGTCCATGTCCATCTTTACTATGCTAGTAATATCAGTACCAAATTTCGCGAAGATTGGTAAAGCGGTTTGGCTTATTTGGGTAATATCCGCTGTATTTCCCGCTTTTCCTGCTGCTAACCGTTTTCGCGTGGAAATGAGGAATTTTCCCGTGGTAAAAAGTAGCCTATGTTACTCAGGAATGTTGTAGCTTTCTAATGGTGAAAGAATTTTCGAAATCGGTCCAATAGTTTCGGAGTTTATCGATTACATACATACAAACAAACAAACAAAGTTTTCCTCTTCATTATATTAGTGTAGATGTAGATATTAGTGTAGATGTAGATGTAGACATACATACAAAAAAACAAACAAAGGTTTCCTCTTTATTATATTAGTGTAGATGATATCGTTTCGACTCTATGACTGTGTTTCCGCGACGAAACACGACCATCTATGGGGCAGAAGGTTCTTGAGTAGTAACAAGCCAGCGTGGGACCGGGATCTAACCAGCAGGACTGACAGCTGTAAATGGGTTGCAGACAGACGTTGAATTCAGTTAGTCTAGAGCCGCGGTCTATAGAAGCGCTTGAGGACACCTATTTCCAGCAGAATACTTTTATGATCTTGTTACCTGAACTCTATGACCGTGTGTACCAACTAGCCTCAGGTTAATAGCGGTGGACGAAACTGTATTAACCTACTCTGAGTGTAGACTAGAACTTGGAACAAAGACGGTGTGGAGTGCTCAGTATTCCACTAGTTTAGCACTAGTCCGTCTAGTACCTAGTTGTATACCGAACGATACATTTATCTTTAAATATAGGAGGTACTTAACAGGCACTTAGAATCGACCATTGATGGGGCAGCTTCTTGAGTCGTGAGTGACAAGCCAGCGTGGTACCGGGATCTTACGGTATATCAGTTGCAGGAAGCCGTTGGATAAAGTCTAAATTCGCGGTGTAGAGAAGCGCTTTTATGATGTTGTTGCTTGGGCTCTGTGCCCGTGTGTCCCAACTAGACTCAGGTTAATAGCGGTGGACGAAACTGTATTAACCTACTCTGAGTGTAGACTAGAACTTGGAACAAAGACTGTGTGGAGTGTTCAGTATTCCACTAGTTTAAGTCCCTCTAGCGGTAGGTAATCTACCTAGTTGGATACCGGGCGATGCACTTATCTCGAAGTCTTGGAGATATGTTGGATTATAACATCGTCATATGCTGCAAATTTGTTGCTACGAAGTGCACGTTAAAATCAACACGGGCAGGTGTCAGCACGAAACGGCTGCTGACTATGATTAGGTAGGTACTTAGTCAGTGGTCGTTATCACAACCGTGTCAGTAACGAATTCGACTCGGTGTTCCACCAACACGACAAAACAAAGAAGTTACAATGGGGGGTTTACTCAAGCGTCTCTACATATAAAAGGTGGTCTGCGTTGAAAAATACTACATGGGAAACACATGCCGTGTTAGGTATTTAACTTGTGGAAAATTTGCAAAAATTTCTACCGCCGGCAGGATTTTAATCTGTATCTGTAATGCCGTTAGTTGCCAAGATATACTTGCTTAATTCGTGGTCTGCGATATTGAAGGTTAGCTCTTGCATGTCATGATAAAGTAACTAGCCTTTAGTCGAAAACTCAAACGGCAGCTGAAAAGCGTTCGACACCCGACGAATTAACGCAAAAAGGGTCGCGCCACGTAACTACAGCCATACGCGATACGTTGTAAGGTAAAGTCACCATTGTTGGCACGGCAGGACATTTTGTCCTCGCTCGTTAGCTTTAATGGTCACAGCTATTCTCATTCAACGACACTTGTACGTTATCGCCCTCTCGCTCACACAATGCGCCAAAATACATTTTTTAAGGTTCCGTAGGCGGATACCCAATGCTTTGAAATCTCGCCACGGGTTTTGAACGACGTGAATTACTAAGTTTCGCCGTTGGTATATTACTAAGGCCCGAACATTAGCTACACGAAAAGTTTCATAATAGATGGTTCATATCATAACAGCAAAAAGACGGTTCTGGTGAAACTGCATCCAAAGAAATAGTTACCAAAATTAACACTTGATTTTAAAAACAACCCTGCCGTTACTAAAAAACCCGTTTAATGTCTTATAGTTTTACTTAACTTATTAGATGAAAAATTCAAGGAAGTTGCAAATTATATCTGTAGCAACATTTTTCCAAGCTTCCTAAAACTGGTTAAAAAGGTATAAACCGCACATTTCCGAAAAAAATGTGAGTACGAAGATTTTCAACCATTTCCATGTAATGAAACTGTATAATACTAGAAGTCTTTAAACTATCTCAAAATTGTTATACGGTACTCTAAAAGCTCGGACGTTCGACACGTTTTAACCCTAGTTTTTTATTTCGGTAAAATACAGGTGCAAAAGAAGGAGTGAGTTTTTTACACCAGCGGGGTGGAATTTATAGTTCAACTAATGTCATTTGGTTTGGTCTTGTTGGGAACTCAGATTCTAAAGTCTAGGACACACCTGCGTATAGATCAGTCGCGGAATTGAAATTATACAAGTAAAGATAAAGATAAAGATAATTTATTTCAAAATAAAATAGTACATACAGATAGTAAATTTGCAGATATAAAGTATAAGTGGTGCTTAAAAATAATTAAATAACCTAAACTAAGTGAATACAAAAAATATTCACTTGTATCTTATGTATACTTATTCTAAAAGTACGAAAACTATATTAAGAAAAAATTAATACAGTTCGCGCGTGATTTTATTACCATTCTGAAGTATGATAAGCGCCTCTTTGTCGCACAAGCCGAGATACTGAGTTATACTTCAGGATGATAATGATATCACGCGCGTACTGTACATACCTAATATTATGTTAATCCTGTTTCAGGTCATCTTAAATTGGCAACTTTGAGTTGGCCTGATTAGCTTAACCTTTTCTTCTTCATCGTTTACCTTTTACCTCATTTATAACAAAAGGAACAAATCCTTTACACGTGTGGACCTCCCTTAATAACCTTGAAAAGACTAAACAATACTACCCCGAAATTTATATTAAAACCATAGGACTTCGGTTTGCTTGCCGGGAATGTGGTATAACATGTTCTGGTTAATTTAGTGATTCTTCGTCTAGTCTAGAGTATACACCACGAAATACCCTTGAAAAAGGTTGAGCCCTTAGATTATACATAGGAAAGCTATAGAGTGCGCCTAAAAAGTTAGAACGGGTAGCAGTAGTAAGAACACAACCTCTCTGTCCATCAGTAGCAAAACGCCAGTGACAACACTATTGAACCTGTATTACTTCTCTCTCATACATTTGACGTAGAACAATAAAATCTAAATAATCACAGAACTGTCGAACGCAATTTTCCTGTAGCTGTAAGCACGTGAAAATAAGTCTTAAAGGTCTGAACATAATTTAACAGTAATGATTTATCTTCCTACTTGAACAATTACACACTGGTCCTTACTATTATGGACATAGCTGTACATTCAACCTAATAGCTTTGTCTAAATCTCAGCACAAACCAGATCTATTTGTTTCCCACTTGTGCGGCTGACTGTAGCACGCCTGGATGTAATGAAGACAAATATAACATCGTTTGGCTCGTTGTTTTTGTTTCTATTTGCCCAACTTTTTATTTTAGCAGGGTTGTTCTCGTGTAGACCACTCTTTAAGGCAGTTCTCACTAGTGCATCAAAATTTTCCGGTGCTATACAAAAGGATTTTAAGATAACATGACACACGTGATCGCAGCTTATTGTGGCTGTCACAAATTGCCATTTTTTGGATGGCTGTCATGAACTGCAGTATCGTCTATAGTAGCATGTCAACCTACCCCCCTTTACTGAATCAATTATTGGTCTTCCACAAATTTTCAGGAGCGAACCAGTCCAAGAAACTGACCGACCACCTTTCTCTAAGGAACATAGATCGAAATATAAAAAAAAATGTAGCTAGGTACCTCCCATACAAAACTTGATCAGCTGGTACATTTTGCATGGGAGATACAATTATTTTTTCACCTATATAAGTATCATGGCCTAGTTCACCCCTTATATATATATGTCGGGGTTGATAACACGCGAGGCCCACGGCATCAGAACCGAGTAGCTGGTCATTATTGGCCGGCTAAGATTATTACGTCAGGATTACAATAATACGAGCTAAATGGGCGTGTACATCCAGATTACAAGTACATCGGGATTACAATAGTACCTATGTGCTACTTGGGTGTAATACTAACTCGCGTCAGGACTCGATGCTTTGTGGTCTGATGAGATAGATGTCTTAGCTATGTGGGCGGGCTTTGTCCTCCAGCTACGTCCATCCAGGTTATGAGTGATTCGCCCTGGCAGGGCTCTTCAGGTACAGTGTAACTGCACGACACTCCGTCCGTCTCCAGTCACACCATACGTCTTTAGCATTCTGTACTTACCTTGCATATTCTGCAATTACTTTGTAAAACCAACATAATGCACCAAAAGTTTATCTGATTATTGATTTCCACATAATGACAGATGAGACATTGACTTGACGTAGAAGACTAGAAGGACTAGACTCTTTATAAAAATACCATTGGCCACTAAAAACTACAAGGAGGTTTCTATAATTGACAAACCTTATCAACTAGCGCTTCGCGCCGTCATATATATTTGCTGTTGTTTCTTGTATACTATATAAAACACAAGTTAAAGTGGATCCTTCAAAGGGGTAGGTCTGTGTGCTCCTGAAGTGCTGATAATTCTCTCGTGTAGACCCCTCTTTAACGATGAAATCTGCTCCAGGGTTCTTTGTGTTGCCAGATGTAGGTTAAGAAAATGTGCATTCGTTAGTGCTGGAGATTAATTTCGAATTTTCCGAGCAGCTGCTTCTGAAAATGAACACGAATTTTCTGAGTTAAAATTGTTTTCGCCTGCTGGAATAAGACTTCCATTTTTAATTATTGGCGTAGGTATTGTCTTATCGTATAAGTTTGATAGAAATGACATTAAATGTGACATGGATTAGATACTATAAACTACCAAATGGACTTAACGGACGGTGCACCAAAAGTTTTGCAGGCATGATCAGGATGATAGAACTGAACAACTTTTCCCATAGAGCCAATGGTTGCAAATGAGAAAAAGAAACAACCTCCCATACAAAGTTTACGATCAGCTAACAGAGTTTCTATGAAAAGTTGTTTGTTTTTGGGTATTTATCAAAATGTATTCCACGTCGACAATAATTCAGTTTCATGGTCAAATCACGCCTGCAAAGCTTTTAGTGTACCGTCTCTTATACCCCGTATACCACTCTCTCTCTCTCTCTCTTTTTGTGTGGGACACTGAGTCGTCCAGCGACCCTTATACCACTAAAATTTCTAGAAGTTTCGCACGAGTACCAAAAGAACAAACTTATAAAAAAGGTTATCTCGGCAATTTCACTGATATTGAGAGCCATAAAAACTCACAAGTTCGGGTAGAAGTCCAAAAGATCGCTCAAAAACACCCTGACGCGTGTTCTGACTTCGGAAAAACTTCAATATCTGCGATAAAGTTAAGTTAAGTGAGCAAAATCTGGAGCAAAGTTGGTGTGAATAGAATCAGTGTCAAAATTGCTTCCATGTATGTTGCGCGCCCCTGCCCTTGTCCCAGTTTTTAGGTACCTACCTACTCAATGTGATGCGGTTTTTGAAGATCTACAAATAGGGTCTAACTCGCGTTTAACCTATAACTCGCGTTTAACAGTGCCCACAGTTAAAATCATGTATCAATATACATACTTACCTTGTATTAAATGAAGTCGCTTTTTGCGTTTTTCTGGTGGTCTGTCTGTCTGTCGTGGAATTTGCTAACTTATCCTAAACTACGCAACGGATCAAGCTGCGGTTTTTTTGGAATAAATATAGTGATTTAAGAGTTTATAAATGTATAAGACATGCCGGGAAAATGACATTTTCTCGCGGGAAAACGAGTTGCAGCGGGTGAAACCTCAAACGTATTCAAATAATCAAAATATTTTGCGATACATAAAAACGCACCTGGAAACGGGACTATCCATGACTATTATTTCAACAAAAACGACAATAACTTTAGAAATCCGCTTAAAATACTCTGAAGAAGTACGGAGCAGGAAGACTGTGATTCAAATGAAGTTAAACCAGTGCTTGCATGATGCGCGGAGCTCGGAAATTGACTTATAGAGTAGGTCAACTCGGCTCGGCGTACGTGGAGAAAAATACTGAGATTTATCTTGAAGTTTCGTCAGTGTTTCAAAGATGCCGTGTGATGTCGACTTAGAGCTATTCTAAATCACCCCAGTTCTACCCGTGGGTGTCGTAAAATGTGGGGGATAATTATCCAAGGGATGGGCAGCAGCGTTCTCTGTGAATCTTGCACGGCGCTCGCCAAACCGCCTGCCAAGCGTGGTGAGTATGAGAAGCCCTTGTGTAGCAGTGGACTGTTGAGGCTGTAAAGGTAAGATAAACTGCTTAGAAGTACGGAGCAAGAAGACTGTGATTCAAATGAAGTTAAACCAGTGCTTGTATGATGCGCGGAGCTCGGAAATTGACTTATAGAGTAGGTCAACTCGGCTCGGCGTACGTGGGGAAAAATACTAGGATTTACGTTAAAGTTTCGTCAGCGCTTCATAGAAAGCTTCTTCACACACCTATATCCCTTACGGGGTCGGCAGAGCATAAACGGCTGAATTAAACGACCATTTACACCACGTCTGACAAAAGTTTGATGAGTCTAATCACCAGTGACAACTTATCAGCTTGTCGACTAAAATTGCAATGCACATCAAATCTCAAATCCCTTAGTCGCTTCTTACGACACCCACGGGAAAGATATGGGTTGATGCTCTTCTAAGCCAGCACCACACTGAGTGTATTAGGAGCCAACTTGTCTCGGCGTACTTTGGTAAAAATACTTGGATTTACGTTAAAGTTTCGTCAGCGCTTCATAGGGGCAGGTTCCACAGAAAAGACGCGCGACGCGACCCGTAACATGACATCTGTCAGACAAGCGATCGTCAGCCGTTATCGATACGACGCGCGTCTCACGTCTGTAGCTTTGTTTCTACTGTTTCATACATTTAACATGGAAACGGTCTCAAGCTTCGCGATGTCGCAAGTCTTATCTCATCAAAGATGGTTGCCACGAACGTCATATTTCTTGGAACACAATTTTCTCAGAATCATATTAAAAAGATTTTGCTGTTTTGATATTCTTAAGCATTGAGATTTTCAACAGTAGCAATCCTGACTATGTAACAAGTGACAGTCGCAAAAATCCTAAATAGGGTCGAGTGATTCTTCTGTAATCTATTTTGTGCTCTAGGTTCTAACCCTAACCACCGTTTAGGTAACCTGCTTAGGCGTACAAATATCAAAACTAATTCCAGTATGCATGAAAATTCAAACCAGAACGACCGTAAAATTCATCACCGAAACGTCCCGCGCTTAATTAGCATTCCACTAGATTTACGAAATTATAACGCTGGGTGTACTGTACACGATGTATGAAATTATAAAGCTCGGTGTACATGACGTATGAAATTATAAAGCTATGTGCACAATGCATGGCGTTACGATAGCGACACGTTGACCCAACGACGCCGTGGGGACTTGATGGCAGTGTGGTCGCGCCCTTTGGGTACGGTGGTTGACGTAGCGGAGTTTTATAAAAGCTTCAGAAACTTGCAAGTATTTCTGCCGCTGGCTAGATTCGAACCTGCAACTTTCGGGATCTGCACTGCCAGCACTTTTACCAACTGGGCTTCCGCGGCTCAATCGTGGCCTTCGATATATCAATCGTAGCGCAAATGTATCTGCCAATAAAAACGCTTGGCAGAACTCCATCTACCGGGATAGTTTTGCAAATTTGAGTATAATGTATCTTTCTCTCGGTGAAAACATTTTAAAAATCAACCCAGTGGTTTCAGTCCTCATCGATTACATTAAAACAAAAACAAACAAGTCTGTCCACTCAATTATAATTGTGTGATGATTTTCCAACTCGCTATAATTACGACCCCACCCAAATCACCCCGCTGCGAGTCGCACCATACATTTTGATGACGTCACGGTAATTAGTTTTTTTAATGTCCCCTCGGAGCTCAATTAGGGGACAACCACTTAACTTCAGCGTTTAATAATTTATTTGTCCTAGTCTTTTGTCATCCAGCCCCTAGCATTCGCAACGGCCATTTTAAATTTAAAATATTTATTTATGCGTGTCCATATGGCGTATGACGATCGAATGCCATGGAGGTGAAATATAATACCTATAATAGCTATAAGTACCTATTATATTATTAATTTGTGGCGGATAAAGAACTTTGACAAAAACTCCTGGTTATAAATGACACTATCTGCAGATATCAACGCAGATCGGATATTTTGATGGTGATATCAAATATTTTCTGCACGAGTCATATCTTAGATTTCGCAACTGAACTATACAAAAGTGAGTTCCGACCCTATAATTTGTCGATACCACACTGTCGAAGATACTTCACTCACATATCTAACAAGCAGATGTAATTAATTTCAAAAGTATATTTTTGGTTTTAAAATCCGCCATCTTGAATTTATGACATTTCAATATCTAACGACACCTCATATTATGTCAAGATCTGCCCCGCCGTTTGAGCTGTATGTAGCTCGTGAAAAACAATTTACTTGTCCACATACATACATACCCGCATACATACATACTCTCGAAAATCATAATCCTCCTTTCGAGGCAGTCGGGTAAAAATCGGCTGAAAGCATCGAACTTTTTTCACTATCCTCTCTTTACCATAGATGGCGTCTGCGTGTTTGATCAAGAATTCCTTTTCTATTCGATCTCCCCGTGCTAGGATTGGTTTTCACATGCACTAATACCTTTTTGTGATATTGAAAAAGCCGTCAACTCATTCTACTGCTACTATTACTTACTGGAGAGACTACTTACTACTAATTCGGTTCGCCAGGTCAATTTTTTTATGCCTTATTTTGATATTATAGATCATTCTAAGAAACTATTTTCGATATTTTGAAAAGATATTATTTATTTCTATTTTAAATATTTTTTTAAAGTTTTGAGGTTTTACTCAATCACTAGGCTGCATATTCACAATATCTTTGCCTACACCTGGTCTTTAAAAATAATAATAATGGCAATCTATGGATAATCAAAACGTCAAACAATTGTCAAGTGTACAGATAAGTAGAGATGTAACCTCACAACCCGTAACGGCTTATCGATATCGATATTTAGCGCTGGCGTGAGTAAATATTCAGTAAAATTTTACTAAACTTATTTTAGGAGCTTGTTATTACCTACGACTCGTGTTTAACATTACCATATTTGCAAAATATTGGCATTAGGACTCTAAAAGCTACTAAGTGAGTAGGTTTGCCGACTGCCTGTGTCAGAGGCTTCTAATCTAATAGTATCCAAATTAAAATACACTACGTCTGACAAAATTTTTGAGAATCATTCAGAATACTAAGTATGGCCATAGTGACAGTTTGTCAATCTTCCACAAAAAAATTGCAATATACACCAACACTCAAAAGTCGCTGCTTACGACACCCGCGGGAAAGAAATGGGGTAAGCTGGCACCACTCGACAGCATCGTTCCTTGTGAATAAACAACACTTTGCACTGCGCTCACCGATCCGCCTGCCAGACTAGATGATTATGGGAAATAATACCCCCAATATGTAAAGGCCAATACTTGCTGTGGGCCCATGGCCAGCAGTGGACTTTTGTAGCTGTTATATGTTATGGGTCTATACATATTTATAAAAGTGATACGCTTTGAAAGGGAACGTTATCCAATAATAATATACAAAAAATATTTTTAGCATTTATTCTTGATTCATCACATATGAAGTAAATTCAAGCAGACAAACGCAATCGAATACGCAGGAGACACGTCCTTAGCAAAAAAAGCAACTCTTCCCTGTTCCATTGTTATTCACAGCAGTACTGCTAAAAATACTAGAAATACTCCGTGTTTATTTGTGCACACCATTTTTCCAACAGCCATTCCAAAATGGGTACCAATAATATGTACTGATAATCACTTAAATTATTCTCGCACAAAGGTATAGAACAGCGCTTACCTCCCAACTTAAACAAATAGAACACACATAGTTAGTTTTTATTTTTAGTTTAAAATAATGATAACGTCACGAATCAAAGCAAGAAAAAATGGTTTGATCTAAGCTACATATAGGATCTCAAACAAATATCGATAAGTAATGAGCAGCACTATTGTTTACTTCGGCACCACAATTTGGTACCGACTTTGTTTGAAATTATACTATTAATATAGCCGAATACGAATATTTTTCTATAAAATGCATTATTTGATAGCTGAACTGCGATAAAATACATTATTTTTTGTACTTACGAGGTTTGAAAAATAGCGAATTTTGCCTTAGAACTCATATTTGTGGCCGACCACGTAAATGCCAGTGTTTTCAATATTTAACACAGCTACAATGCCAAATCTATTACTTTTCGAGCGACAGGAGGTCGCACTAGACATTGTTCACAAATTTTCCCCGTAAAAGTCGTTGTAAAATGCGTATGTTCTTTAAAATATAAAATTTTATATAAACACAAAACAACAACAAACGATTGACGGATAATGCAAGAAAGACAATGTCAAATTACCATAATACAAACTTGTTGTTTTTTTTTCTCAACTAAGGCAAAAGGTTTATTCAATATAAACTTTAAGGTTCTATTTCAGAAGGTCAAATAGAGGTCATCGAAGGCAAAATATTTTATTAAAATTTCTTAATTAAACTTAAAATAATCACCAATCTAATACGTAGATATTGTAGATAAAGTGTAAATCTCGAAACGGTTTTGAGATTTTCGTTGAAAATGACCTTGTTAGCATACCGAATTGGGGGGGTATAGCCAGCCATACATGTCAGAGGCCTACTAGCAATTGTAGGCGGTTGAAAAATTCTGAAACCAGGGTTCACCGGTTCGTTCGTCGACTCGGTGTCCACTCGAAAAAAAGAAGAAGCCATACCCGCCACGTCTGGTAGTAGTGCGCACTGCAAGATGTTTGGTTGAGAGACACTAGAAGGAAATAACTACCTACCTATTGCATCGCCAAGATTCGATAAGTAGAGTAGATAGTACTACTGATATGGAAACCAGAATATATGTTGATCCCCTAAATGTCTAACTTGATGTGCCGCTGATAGTACCGTTTTCATCGCCATAGGGAAAGTCGTCAACCCATCCATCGTCATAAAAAAGGCCTTTTGAGTAATCTTTGATTTTATCGAAGACGCCATCCAGCATTTCACTGCCTAGGGATGGGACGACATATCGGAGTTCGGTAAATATCTTCATATATTTACGACCAAAAATATCGATATATCGAAAAGCCAATACATGTCGGTATCGAAAAATCTCAATATAACGATTTGAAAGGCAAATCTGCGAAAGAGGGTAAAATTATTTTACCATGGCCATTGCCATTTTAATAGTTACCTATCAAACGAAAACAAACAGTGTTTATGGATTATTACATTGTTTTCGTAAATTTTTATGAGCACTTAAATGAAATGTCTGTTTATATTTGAAAACCAACGAAATATCATGGCCTGTCACTGGGAACATGGCGCTTGACCAAGCAGAACGTAAACAGCGTTTTGTATCATAAAACAGTTTTAGTCTGTTATATTTGTAATCTCCTGGAAAATGATACGTTAAATAGTGATACAAGTGCATGTTTTACAATATATTGTCGGCTTGTAATTTAAGCGAGACACCAATTTCTACTGACGTTTGTAATTTTTCGGTGACATATCGATATTGATATATCGATCTATAGATGTGTATGCATCCCTATCGCTGCCTCACTGGTTTCTCTTGACATCTTATTCTCACTCAGTTTTATGTTTTATGGCTCGCAAATAGGAAATATCCGAATTTTTATGAATATTGTCTCACGCTTGAAAGAACACTTTTATATTCAGAAATTGATGAGACACGCTTTCTAGGTTATTTTATTATTCATTCAGCTATGCCTTTCTTTGGAAGCCTGAAATTATCTAGATATTATCTGTGCATGTCACACGTGTAAAAATAATATCTAAGGCCTAAAACTATCACAGTTTTTATTATCAAACAATATCAAAACCGTCCATACTTTAGAATGGAAGTTTTTTGGAGAAACTGTTCCGCAAGATGGCGTTCTACGCTGCCATAGATAGTTAATCCCTCAAAGTCTATGGAGGCGTACAGCGCTATCTTTCGGATTCGTTTTTCCAAAAACCAACAGATTTTAACAATATAACATACCTACTTCTTCATGAAATGAAACTAAACTAAGCTTTGAAGTTCCAACCATCTCGCTCACATAACCATAACTCACCTTTCAAAACGGTATTTCACTCTCAAGTAGGTATACCTAAAGATCTTTTTAGCAAATTCTTGAATGTGCTAATTCTTCTCTCATAATCTTAAGAACCTACTCAGACGACATTCTTATGTCTCACGGTCAGAAGTCCGTACTCTGTACAATGTGGGTTAAAACCGACTCTACAAAAGTCAATAATCTGAATAACACTTAACATTCTCGTGTAGCATCGCTTAAAATACCATCACCCTATATCTTTCCCTTGTGTAAAATCGCTTGCCGGACACGATCAAAGATGCAGCTTCAACTCAAATATTTAAAACTAAATTCAAAAGTTGGCTTCGAGAGAAGCAGTTTTATGATTTTAAAAAGTTTGTGGGTGCCCCACTAACGTGATAAATTTGTTATTTTAATTAAATATTATAACTTATTTTTAATTTATTGAATTTGCAATTTGAATTGTTATTATAATTCAATCAATTTATACAAAACTAGCGGCCCGCCCAGCGGTTTCACTCGCTGCTACTTATCTGTTTTCCCGTAGAAATGGGATCTTTGCCCGTAGTAAAAAGTCCATTAATCCATTCTAACAGAAGTTACTCATCATGACCATGTGCCAGCAGAGGCGGCCTGTCATGGCGAATAACTTTAACTTTGAAGCCATTACCGTATCTCTTATAGTTTTGATGGGATGCTGGTGGTCTACATCAGGCACTCCAGACCCTCATGACCATGTGCCAGCAGAAGCGGCCCGTCATGGTGAACAACTTTTTCTATGAAGCCATGACCGTATCTCTTATAGTTTATATGGGATGCTGGTGGTCTTCATCAGGTACTCCAGATCCTCGAAGGCTGACCATGTCCGTCTTTTATATGATAGTAATATCAGTGCCAAAATTCGCGAGGATCGGTAAAGCGGTTTGGCTAATTTGGGTAATATCTGCTTTATTTCCCCGTTTTCCTGCTGCTAACCGTTTTCCCGTAGGAATGAGGAATTTTCCCGTGGTAAAAAGTAGCCTATGTTACTCAGGGATGTTGTAGCTTTCTAATAGTGAAAGAATTTTGAAAATCGGTCCAGTAGTTTCGGAGTTTATCGATTACATACAAACAAACAAACAAACAAACAAACAAACAAAGTTTTCCTCTTTATTATATTAGTGTAGATGTAGATGACTTGTAACAAATGTTATTAATAAAGATATTGTATTGTATTGTATTGTATTGTGTGAAATGTATTGCAATTTCAGACGACATAATGACAACCTGTCACTATGGTAATACACAGTCTTCTGAATGACTTTCAAACTTTGGTCAGACGTGGTGTGAATGGTCGTTTTTACAGCCGCTTACACTCTGCCTACCCCGCAAGTCATATAGGCGTGATATGTACCCATCCCATACCTACAGGCAGGTATGACGACTATACTGACCTTAATGTAACTGTACGGTGTACTGTATGCTTATAGGTAGGTACCTATCGATGGCTATTCGCACACATGCTGCACTATATTGCAATATTTGGCAGCTTACGACAAAAGCACAGCGGTAGTTTCACCACAAAATAGAGAGTTTTCAGAAGGATCACTCGACCCTAGGTATTTAGGATGGTCGGGATTGTCACTTTTGTCACATAGCGAGGTTTGCTAGAAACAAGAACGTAATATGATTTTGAGCCGATTTGAATGCAAGAAATATGACGTTCGTTTGAGATGATTGCGTCAAAATTATTTGGTTTCATCGTGATACATTCCCAACGATCGTTGCTAATATGTACTGACTGAGTAAGCAGACCCAGTGCGTCGTCTTTCTAATTTGTGGCGTGCTTTCACTACATAAGTCTTTTCATCGGTTATACCTGATCGGTTAAATACCGTAGATTTGTTCGGCACGTGTGGGAACCACCGTATGCTAATATCGATCTCTTTATATGCTCTTAGCGTAATTGGTTCCATAAACGCTTAATACAATCTTGTAAGTGAATATGTTAGTACGTCATTCGGCGTATTAGCTTAACTGCTGAAAATATGGGCTTGTTAATAGAAGGCGACTTTTACTAGGGAAATGATTTATAACCGACAAGGAAAAGGGAGTTACTTTGTTGTTAATAAAGTAATACATACATATATCTATATATTAAGCCAATATCCCTTGCGGGCTAGGCAGAGCGTAAACGTCTGTAAAAAACAGCCATTTACACCACGTAAAAAAACAGCTACTTAGAAGACTGTGTCAGCCTGTTGTCTAAAATTGTCATACACAGGAACTCTCAAATCCCATAGCTGATTTATACGACATTCACGGGAATTATATGGGGTGATGCTATTCTAAGCCGGCACCACACGGCGATTTGAGAGTTGACGTGTATTGCAATTTTATGGTGATACACAGTTTTCTGAATGATTCTTAAACTTGTGTCAGACGTGGTGTAAATGGCCGTTTTTTACAGCCTTGATACAGGCCTGATATTATGTGTATGGATGTGAAGGGCTGCTGAGCATCTTAGGGCATTCTGGATTATTATGTTTACCAATTATAATGTGTTTGTTTGTTTGTTTGTTACAGGAGTGGATGACACGCACAAGTTCCTCGGGAACGAGACACACACAGACTACTTCAGATTATTATTGCGGGATGGAAATTATTTACTAGTTGGCGGCAGGTAAGTCAACTTTTCAATTTCTAAAAGTCAAAATAAAGACCGAGCGTGGCGGCGTCGTAGTGCGCCGTCAACGTGACAGCGTAGTTTTCATAGTAAGTATAGAGGGCGCGTTGCGGCATGCCGCCCGGTCTTTCTGGCATCTCCATACAAACCAGTTATTTTGAAGGCTCAATCGTCGCGTCAAGCTTAGTCTTTAAGGACACCTTTGGCCGACGATCACTTGTCTGACAGATGTCATCTTACATCTCGCATTACACGTCTTTTTCGGTATTCGGTAGACAGAGAATTTTGGTTTAGCGTGTTCTCTCGACAACTTTTTAATCATGACTATCTCTACTTCAACACTATCTTGACTTATATAAATTCTTTGATGGGATACATAATATTTCTATATTATACATATGTTACCGGCCAAACCCGATTTTAGGATAAACTAGTTTTTCCTAGGCCAAAGTAGTTTATCCTACATGCGGTTGGATAAACCGGTATAGACTAGGCTAAACCGGTCCATCCGATGGCTGATAGGAGAAACTAGTTAATCCTAGGCTGAACTAGTTGAGCCTAAAATTAATTAGTACATTTCAGGATAAACTGGTTTGGCTTAGTTAAAAATGGTTAAGGCTACAGTGACGTAGCTCTAGAGGGTAAAGGGTAACGTCGGACATCCTGGAGCCATCGGACACCCTGGAGACTCGAACACCCTAGAGGGTGGGGTGTAGCATCGGACATCCTGAAGGCTCCGACGCCCTGGAGGGACGCCCTAGAGTGATGTAGTTCTAGATAGAGCGTAAAGTGAGCCTCGATTGCCCTGGAGGGTTGGGGTAGCGTCGGACACCCTGAAGGCTCAGACACCATGTAGGCCCTGATGCGAGCACTTGCAACGTCGCTGTCGGCGATAGTTCTCACGAGCTGTCACATCACAGGTGTCTGTGGGAGTCCAGCCCACGACAGGCAGCGTCCGAGCATTTAGGGTGTCCGACGCTACCCCGCATCCTCCAGGATGTTCGAGCCTTACAGGTGTTTGATGCCTCCAGGGTGTGCGTAGTGCCTCACTATAGGGCGTCCTTCCAGGGCTTCCGAGCCTTCAGTATCCAATGCTACAACCCACCCTCTAGGGTGTTCGAGTCTCCAGGATGTATGATGTCTCCAGGATGTCCAACTTTACACTTTACCCTCTAGAGCCACGTCACTGTAGCCTTAACCATTTTTAACTACGCCATACCAGTTTATCCTGAAGTGTACTTATTAATTTTAGGCTCAACTAGTTCAGCCTAGTATTAACTAGTTTCTCCTATCGGCCATCGGACGGACCGGTTTAGCCTAGTCTATACCGGTTTATCCAACCGCATGTAGGATAAACTACTTTGGCCTAGGAAAAACTAGTTTATCCTAAAATCGGGTTTGGCCGGTAACACATATAACAACTCGTACGAAACGTCTGATTTGTATGAAAATATAATTGTACTTAAAGGGATTTATACAATAATATAAAAATGGCGTCGCCTCATTCTCGCGAAAGGGCGGCGAGTATGACACAAAGCCAATTATACTCTAGCCCTTTCTCACAATATAGAGAGTTTACAGAAGTATCACTCGACTCTATTTAGGATTTTCGCGATTTTTGCTACTGTCAAAAATCTCCAAGTACAGGAATACCAAAACAGCATTTTATACAAGTACGTCATATGATTCTGATCCAATTTTAATGCAAGTAATATGACGTTTCGGGCAACCAGCTTCTTAGTTACCTTGAGTTCCAGTTCGTTTCAGTAAGCGTCATAATCGTCACAAGTACTGAGTGAGCCATCTGTAAAGGCGCCCCGCACGCCGTCTCCCTTATTTGTGCACAAAGCAACATATAATCTACATACAATATAAGCCCTTTGCTTGGATACTTTGATATCACGTGACACTTTCTAGTGACTGACGACAAACAACGTTAATTCAGTTAAAAGGCGACAAAAGCTCACACTCGTACTAGGGAATAACATTACACGGGTCGAGCAATATGGCGTACCTACCTGCAAGCGACCATAGTTATAAAATTAAAGGGTGGGCTCTGAAGCGTGGACTTGGTACTTTGATAGAAAAATCGTCATCGGGTCGGCGCAACATGTTTTGTTTGAACACAAAAATTAAGACGCCTGCCTGACGTAAAACCTCTCTGAAAATGCTTTCGTAGGTGGTATTACCGCCATCATACGGTTGACAATGGTCGGCAGATATTGTAGGCAAGGTCAAAAACTCTACGCCGCCTTTTACGAATTCTTAGCCGCTGCCACTCGGCAAGCATGCCGTATGAAGCAAGTCATAGTAAAATATGTTGGCTATTAAACTTCAGTTACTTAATGTTAATAATGACATCACAGAATGGCATCCTTATGAACAAGATACTAATTATTCTTAGCTTTTCTTAGATAAGTAAAAGATAAGTAATAATCAGTGCGCATCCAGCCAAGTTTTAAACCTGTTCAAAAGATCGCCTAAACAGATCAGAATGTTATGGAATTTTGAGAATGTTACATACGCATGAATTGATAATCACCTTTTTGAAGTCAATTTGAAAATTTCTAACATTCCCTAACCCGTTTTTAATTCCATCGCCACTTAGTTAACACCTTGGCACGAGCCACCCGAGCCACACGAGCCAACGCAAACAGGGGCTCGTAACTAGTTAATAGTTGTGCTTAACTTTATACCGCCCGCACTAAACGTAGCGAGTGTGTAACCACCCGTTAAATTATCATAAAAATCTGCCTAAGTAATATTGTACACGTAAAGGAACGTTTTAGAACGCCTTTTTTACGGGTAAAGGATATTGTCGAAAACTCTACACACGGCACCCAATTGATAGAAATATGTGCTGGCTAAACTTTAATGTAATTATGACCTCCTTATGAACAAGATTCTATTTATTCTTAATTTTTCTTATATAAGTAAAAGATAAGAAAGATATTGCGCATCCAGAATTTTTTTCAATCTTGGTCAGAAGATCGCCTGAACAAATCAGAATATTACAGAATTTTGAGTATTTTACATACTTAGAATTGAATCGATAATCACACTTTTGAAGTCATTTTAAAACCTACTAATATTCTCTAACCCGTTTTTAATTCCATCGCCACTTAGTTATCACCTTGGCACGAGCCACACGAGCCAACGCAAACAGGGGCTCGTAACTAGTTAATAGTTGTGCTTAACTTTACACCGCCTGCACTAAACGTAGCGAGTGTGTAACCACCCGTTAAATTATCGTAAAAATCTGCCTAAGTAATATTGTACACTTGAAGGAACTTTTTAGAACGCCTTGTTTTACGTATGGGTAAAGGATATTGGAGAAACGCAATATGAATGAACAAATTCCTTTAAAAGACATTAGTCAAAAGATAAAAAAGTGGGTCTCTTTGGTTACTACTGACTTTTTGTAAGAGAGATTATTTTTTTATAAATTTTTTGACATACGTTTCTTGGAGAAGTTGTTCAATTTCAAGGGCCGGTTAACATCTCACCGGTTAACACACACATAACGTCCGTTTGAACGGTATTTTTGCGCTGCGCTATTGTTCCTCTTAAATCCTACTAATATTATAAAGGCGGATGTTTGTGTGTGTGTTTGTTACGACATCACGCAAAAACGGCTGATTAGATTGACATGAAACTTTGCAGAAATATAAAAGGGCATCTGGAATAACACATAGGCTACTTTTTACCCCGGGAAAATGTCTCATTTCTACGGAATCACGCATATTCCAAAATTTTTGACGTAGGTGGCGTGACTGAGCCGATTCGCGTCTTTGTGGGGAAGCATATCCGTTAATTCAACAGTCATGTTAAAGTCATGGTAGCTGCGGCGATAGTGCGCTTGCCTACCAAACAAGGGGACTCGCGTTCGAATCCGGATAGTGATCTCCTTATTTTTGTTTTTATTTTGTCGAACTTTTATTTAATTTAAGTTTTGTCTTACATCATCTTCCTGCCCTTATCCCAATTGCTTGGGGTCGGCGCAACACGTTTTGCTAAACACAAAATCGTGCTGCAATGGATTCGGCTTAATTTTACGACCGGCCGCCTACCAGACGTCAACCCTCATTGGGAATGCTTCTGTGGTGGATTAACCGCCACCATACGGTTGGCCTGGCTGTTTGGGTCGGGTTTATCCCTCGGTCGCCTCTTACGACCCCCACGGGAAGAGAGGGGGTGGTGCTATTCTACTCTGCCGGCACCACACGGCGTTAAGTTTTGTCTTACGATATTGGAAAATCTTACACACTGGTCTTGCTATACTTCCTACGTGTGTGTTTGTTACGACTTCACGCAAAAACGTCTGATTAAATTGAACATGAAACTTTGCAGAAATATAAAAAGGCATCTGGAATAGCATATACTTTTTACCACGGAAAAATGTCTCATTCCCACGGGATCACGCATTTTCCAATATTTATGAAAAAGGTGGCGCGACTGAGCCGATTCGCGTTTTAGAAACTAATAGCGTCATCTCTTGGCGAGTAAGTAAGGCAAAATTGATGTATATCCCACAACACATGTATGTACGTACAAAAATTACTTGCCAATGAAAATGTTTTAACAAGATTTTGAATCCCACAAATTCTACTTCCTACTAATATTATATAGGCGGATGTTTGTATGTGTGTTTGTTACGACATCACGCAATATCGGCTGATTAGATTGACATGATTAGAGACATCCGGAAAATGTGTGAAACGCGGGCGAAGAATTTCGACTGAAGTGAGAGTTATACAGGTTTAAAGTACATAATTAATAAAGCAAAACACCTAAGTTATATTTTAAAAAATCATCGCCGTTTTTTATTAAAATAAGTTTTAAATAAGTGAAGTGGTAATCATAATGATAATGCTGGCAACACTACGGTAAACTCTCAGTTTGGCACCGCTAAAAGAGCTCGTATCCGAGCCAGAAACTCTTTAATTAAGGCTCCAGCAGACCAATGCTACGTCGCGTAGACGCAGACGCATGCAACTGTGTGAAGTGCGCATATACCTGTCATTTTCTGGACTTCTTATTTTAATTGCATTGCGTGCCGTATCCGGTATGCAGGAGCCTTAACAGCGCGGAGCAGACGGAGCGCAGCGCGGGTGCTTTCGTGCAGTGAATAGTATAGAGATGACAGTGCCCCAAGTCTGCTAAATGAAAATCATTTCACTTGGATGTCGATGGCTTGTCAGTTGCATGGTTTTGGTCATTTCGTAGTCTGCTAACAGTTTTTAATGGAAAATCACAGTGGCAATAGAATGACAGTTGTGTGTCGCTGGCATTACAATGGCTAAAAATTAGCAGACTTGGAGCCCAGGTGTTGCGTTGCGTGCGTACGTCTGTCACCTGACGTCTCCATTCCATTACTGCACGCACGCACGCGTGCTACGTTCGGTCTGCGTTAGCTTTAAGGGCGTGCGCTGCGTCGCTGGGACTATCAATGCGAGGACCTGCATTGCTTGAAGTAAGGGCATGCGCTGCTTATGCTTGCCGGTGTGGTAGGGTCTGCGCGCCTGCGTAGAAATACACGCTACGCGACGTGACGCGACACAAGGCGACGCGTCCTGTCTGCGGAGCCTTTACTTTTCTACCTACTCTACACATGCAACCTCATTAAAAAAACTCTTTAGATGCAAAAAAATATCCCTCGGTTGTCAAGTAATATGTTTGACAATTGATTTGTTTACTTTGAGCTTTGATAATTATTTTACTTATTTTGTGTGATTTTTATTGTTTATTACATATTTTACCGTTACCTGCAGACCAGGGGATCGTCAATAATAATTACATCAGTAGGTTTTTAGTGATTTATTGTGCTTTTTATCGAATAACATGATTTCTTGTGTTTTTGCCTCTAAATCAGTACAATCCAGTATACAAAATGTGCGAATGAAGTCCTATTTGAATACAATTTAGGTATTCAATAAAATTCGATGCATAGATAAGTGTAAAATGTTCTAGGGAATTAAAATATACCTATTTAAAAAGAATGAAATTCAGTTTCTGTTTGATTTCGACAAAGAATGAAATATAATGTTTGTGTTTGTTTTGGTTTAATGACAGATATGAATGACAGTTTACTTTTTAACATTGATACTTCTGCCATAATTCATGAAGGTTTTATAGATACTATGCCGTCATCTAAAAAGGTTCCATATGATTTCGACAAAAATGCATGTTCGTTTCATTTCATTTCATTTTTAGTACGACAATTTGTTTTTATTAAATATAAAAAATAGGAGGATTTTTAGATAAAATTAAATATATGCTTTAGTAACATTTTAACTAAGCTTTAAAATGATATACTTTTTATATCAGTCGAAATTGATCTCCCGTAAAAGACGTCACCATGCACAAATATAGAAGACTATCTGGAATAACACATAGGATACTTTTTACCATGGAAAAATGTCTCATTCCCACGGGATCACGCATTTTGCAATATTTCTGAATAGGTGGCGCCACTGAGCCGATTCGCGTTTTAGGAACTAACAGCGACATCTCTTGGTGAGTAAGTAAGCCAAATTGTGGGTGTCGTAAGAAGCGACTAAGGGACTCGAGGGTTTCATGTTTATTATAATTTTAGGCGACAGGCTGACAACCTGTCACTATAGTATTACACGATAATTTGAAGACAATAGTTAAGACGGTCTTCAAATATTTGTTAGACGTCGCGACAACGACTGTACATTTTCGACTGTTGACTCTCTGCCTACCCCGCAAGGGATAAATTCGTGATTTATGTATGACGTGTGTATTACCGTGAAAAAATGTGTTATTCCCACGGGAACACGCATTTTCCAGTATTTATGAAAAAGGTGGCGCGACTGAGCCGATTCGCGTTTTAGAAACTAACAGCGTCATCTCTTGGCGAGTAAGTAAGGCAAAATTGATGTATATCCCACAACACATGTACGTACAACAATTACTTGCCAATGAAAATGTTTTAACAAGATTTTGAATCCCACAAATTCTACTTCCTACTAATCCTACTAATATTATAAAGGCGGATGTTTGTGTGCGTATTTGTTACGACATCACGCAAAAACGGCTGATTAGATTGACATGAAACTTTGCAGAAATATAAAAGGGCATCTGGAATAACACATAGGATACTTTTTACCACGGAAAAATGTCTCATTCCCACGGGATCACGCATTTTCCAATATTTTTGAAATAGGTGGCGTGACTGAGCCGTTCGCGTTTTAAACGTTTTCGCCGAAAACTAACAGCGACATCTCATGGCGAATAATGCTTTTTTCCCGCGGAATAATAGGTTGCAGCGGGTGAAACCGCTGACGGGCAGCTAGTAAGTTATATGTATAAAACGCCACCGCATCTCTAACACTCTGTATGTTATCGTGGTACTGGTGCAAATCAGCTGGAAGTCTGGCTGTAGCGTTTTTTGGCTGAAGCTTTGGGAAAAGCCTTGCGGTTTCAAGCTTTACTGAAAATTCTAGCTTTAAAGTTGCGCAATTTACGGTTTTTCAGTCATCGCTATCAAAATGACGGATTTTTGACGAATCGTACACAAGCTGGACGATATTGCGATTTGTGACAGCCACCACACAAATGACAATCTGCCACAATCGCAATTTTATGCGGTGTTCCACGATATCCGGTTTTTGTTTGACATTTTGTAAGATATAACTTTATAAGCAAGCCATGCATGACTGATGCAACTCAGTCAAAACGTCGATAAAGTAACTAGGTATTACATTTTGTAAGGTTCTGTTTCCAGTAAAAATACCGGAAAACCATGCACAACTTCTAAGCACATCGGTTTGCAAAAATTTAAGCCAGGAATTTTTTCAATATTTTCACGACAATCTTTATTGATACTAAATGTTGTATCTAAACCTACCCTGAAGCTATGGCACGCATTTCAATTGACACTCTGTATTTTGATAGTACTGTGTTCAGAAGTATCAACCAGTAAGAGTCAAACCATGGTCTTCCGTATCCTGAGACCACAGAACACAGTGGAAGCTTATCAAAAGTAGGCAGTGTGTAAAACAGCGATATTAAGATAAGAACAAAGTATTATATCTGGCGTTGGTAGTCGGTTGTCGAGGGGTGGGCAGATGTGTCGCGGCACTAGGCATGGGACGAAAAAATATCGATAAAAATGTGGATCATTTAATTATAAAAAGATATTTTTGACAGAGGACTGAACTGACAAGTAATTTATGATTTACGTATAGTTTTTACCCTTTTCGGGCCAACAGAGCCACAGAAGCCGCAAAATCTTACAAATGTGGTGCATGTGGTAGTAACAGGACTTGTAATTTACTATTTCAGAATTCATAATCCATTTCGGTTACATCATAAAAATAACATTTCCTCGATGTTTCTTGTTTTAGACACGTAATGTAAACAATAAGGAAAAATAACTGAACTAGGAGCTTGAATGAAGGCAATGAAACAAATTGAGTTAACTTGCGGAAGAGGAAAAATTAAAGTTTATCTCTAACTCGGTTACTATGAAGTACAAAACGCAGCACGAAGTATACAATGGAAGGAAATCATAAGTAACTCGGTTAGAAATACTACAGCGAGTTATAGTAAATGCGATTGCAGAAAACCGCACGAACTAACAATTCTTTGTTCTTAAACAAGTAAATTACTTAGCTCAAACAAGGGATCCTTTCAAACAATGCTGAATGAAGGCGAATATCACATTTGATTTTCGTTGCTACCGTTTCTTAACGCAAAATACGAATTTCCAGCTCATTCTTAAATACGATGTCATTTTCACATGCGTTACGCTGCATCGCAAATTTCTAACGAATGCGTTATGGTTGCGATAAAAAATCGCAGCAACGGACTTCACGTGAGATAAGCCAGATTCCAATGCTATAACAAGCGCAGTAATTGACCTAGAAAACATTCCAATACAACTCAAAGGCACCCACTACTTTCAATTTAATTCGATATTTAAATTACTGGCAAAAAGAATTAGCTGGCACATTTGAATTTTCCACTCCCAATATTGCTTTCGCTTTGAGTGATCATGTGGAATGATTTGAAAAAAGAAATTAAAGATCGATAAGTAGGTATCGACGGGGCAAACTCTAATAAAATAGCGGCTGTAGGCGGGCGAGGGGGCCTGAAGCCGTCTTGCCTCCCAAACACAAGCCAAAAATCTTTATAAATGCAAACGAGACAGATACATCCAGGATTCTACGTGCCAAAAGAGGACAGCAATAGGTGCATTCCCGTTTAGCTCTCTGCGGTTTCGAGAGATACAGCACGTTCTTACCGCCTGTGGTTAAGGGTACCCTAACTTTCCTGTGGATTCGAGTGGAGCAGGAAAACAAATAACTAAGTACCTCATTTGAATGTATAACTTGGAGCCTCTTAAAACGAAATAGGTGCTAATGCTCTCCACTCGTATTTGCTGACTCTACAAAGGAGGTGTAACTACTTCTAGGTTGTATACTTACTCGAAAGTTATTTGTATCTTATTCTTTAGTTTCTCAGTCTAGTAGCGGGTTATAGGAGGTACTATAGTACCGTCATTCGAATAGGCCATATTTGACAGCTGTCGAAAATATGTTAATGCTATGATATCACATAATAATATGGGACATAAGGTCTATTTTTCTTTGTTGACATGTTTCCTAGTATGGGTTTGACAGCTGTCAAATATGGCCTCTTCGAATTGTAGGTACACATATAGTACAGCCGTTCGAATAGGCCATATTTTACAGCTGTCAAACATATACTAGAAGACATTTCAACAAAGAAAAATAGACATTATGTCATAGAATCAGCATGATTTTCGCAGCTGTCAAATATGTCCTATTCGGACGGCCTTACTGGAATCACAAAATTTAAAGCACCGTCCAGTATTCAGTTAATTAAATACGAATATAACTTTAAATTATACTAAGACCTATCCATTTCAAACAAGTCCGGCCTAAAATATCCCGACAAAGACCTTTTGTTCCTATAATGGAAATCCTCCGATTCTCTCACATTTCAATTTGTACCCATCAAAGAATTTTTATTCCGATAAGGGACTCCTTTGTCCTCATCATAACTCATTTCAATTTGTATGAACATTTCTTTGCGAATAATAAAACTAGACGATTCTTGTTTTGTGCTGAGAAGAGCAAAGAAGGAAATAGTACAGTCACCAAAGAGTAAGCTGACCCCAGTCCTCGTCCACGGGGGTCAGATGACACTGCAACTAACCATATCAATCGCCACATATTAAAGTAACACCAAATTGTCAAATACTGGGTTATTTTTTAGTCAGTGCGCAAACTTTGCAGGGTGTTTCTACTCGTGATTATGATAAATTTTTACTATGGGGCCACCTGCGAATACGCAAAAAAAAATTGGATGTTCCATAGAAAAATTCATACCTACTCGGCAAAAATGTATGGAACACCCAACATTTTTTTTTTATTTCACAGGTGGCCCCATAGTAAAAGTTGTTTAGAATCACGAGTAGAAACATCCTGCAAAGTTTGCGCACTGACTACAAAATAACCCTGTATATCAAGCCGCCTTCTCGGACGAAAACTTGCTGGCAACCTGTCGCTACGGTGATACTCAGTCTACTGAATGTCTCTCAAACTTTTGGCAGACAGCTGTAGATCGCCGTTTTTACAGCTTACTCGCTTTTTATGACACCCACATGTAAGAAATGGGGTGATGCTATTCTAAGACGACATCACACGGCATCTAAGATGGCATCACACAGTAATAGGTCTTTGTCTGAGATAAATACCTAATTCAATTTTGTTATTATAACAAAGTTAACAGGTTTATTGGTATCCAAACTTTGTACCTAAATTGCCTGAGGCTACAGACTTCATTAACCTTGTTTTGAAGTATTAGTTTTCATTGTAGAGATTGCTCGTCAATGAAAATTGAATTATTTCATAAGGTTTCAATTTTGTTAAGATTCTTTTATTCAGCGAATCGATATAATTATAATAGTATAGTGTCATACAAAAATTACTAACTTTTACTGGAAAACTGGAATCTCAGGGGAGCTTAAGGTATCTAAGAAGATGGTTGCCATTAACGTCATATATCTTGGATTTAAATTGCCTTAGAATTATTATTCTTGTATCAGATTTTGCCCTTACTATGTACAAGTGAAGTTCGCTAAAATCCTAAATAGGGTTGAGTGATCTTTCTGTGTGTCGCCACTATAGCTACTTATTTCACAGCCGCTCAAAATATTTACAAAATAAAATATTGCATAGCCAATAAATCAGAGTGAATGCTATTGAAATATGATAGTGTACACGACTATCTAAAGCTGAAATACCTGTAATCCTAAAATATATTTAACAACATTTTCAATGGAATTTAGGGTAACAATAGCTTTACAAATTCTATATAGCAAAGGATATTAAATATGCTGATTATTTATTATTAGCAATGTAAATGAAATTAATACTACACTATTTACAAAATAAACAAGTTTAATATCTATTATCTACCCAGCTAGCCAGCTATGCACCTGGATTTTGATTACAAAAATTAATAGGTAAATACCATTCACGCATTCAGCTTTTATGCTAAACCGAAGGTTCACATAAACACAATTCCAAATAGGGTAAGTACGTTGGTAGATGGGTACTCCATTCATAAAACAAGAAATCTTACTCTTGTAATCTGTAATTGATGATCATGATGATGATCTCTCCAGCCGGTTTCGGCCATGGCGACCACTTCTACTCCTGATCAAGTCGGCGCTGATGCGCCCGCATGTGGCTATTGTAGCCTATTTTGGCAGTAAACTCCCGTGCACAGTGTGGGCACGTGAGTTTGCCATTGATATAATTTGTAGTTAATGGTGGCGGGAGGACGGGCCTTCAGTTCATCGCATGTAATTATGCTATGGACTAACGTACTTTTTAAAACAACAAATAGTTTTGTTCTATTAGTATATAAGAAATTTAAATATGCTTCTCCAAGTTACATAATCTTATCAGTAATGATAATAAGAGTAGTTTCCAGCCAGGACATCGCGGTTGGAGATCCTACTTCTGACCATTTTGTCGCCCGCGACGCCATCTTGTCGTTTTCCCGCCATTTTGTCGGTTTTCCCGCGCAAACAGCGGGAAACAGGCCCTTGTGGCGATATCGCCAGGCTTAATGTTACGCTTTCACATCAGCTTTAGTGAGGTAAACCTGGGTTAGGTAGCTTTAAAACGACGTGTTTCAGCTTTACAAATTCTATACAGCAAAGGATAATTTAAATGCTGGTTATTTATTATTAGCATATAAATGAAATTGATACTACACTATTAAATAAAATAAGTAACTAATAAATATCCAATAACTACCCAGCTAGTTAACTATCCACCTGAATTTTGATTGCAAAAATCTTTTTTTCTTTGATCCTATGGTACCCCGCTGGTACAAGCAATTGCAAAAATCATTACACAAATACCATTTATGTTGACTACATACAAATTATTTCAATGCTAAGGTGCCTAGGTAGGTAGGTACTCCAATCCAATCATAAAAAAGAAATCTTTCTCGTTTAATCTGTAATTAGCAGATTTTGCATATTTTCTTTTTACAAATATTTTGTTCTTTTAGTATATTAGAATTTAAATATATTCCTCCAAGTTACATACCCTTATCAGTAATGATAATAAGAGTAGTTTTTACCCAGGACGTCGCGGATAGAGATCCCACTTCTGACCATTTGTTGCCCGCGCCGCCATCTTGTAATTTGCCCGCCATTTTGTCGGTTTTCCCGCGCAAACAGCGGGAAACAGGCCCTTGTGGCGATATCGCCAGGCTTAATGTTATGTTTCACATCAGCTTTAGTGAGGTAAACCTGGGTTAGGTAGCTGTAAAACGACCTGTTTCAGCTGTTGACCAAAGCTGTTAAATAAGCATAAAATGGACTACCTTTTACTATGGGTATCATACTTACGCAATACCTATGTACTATGGCCAGCAAATCTACCCACTATTTTTACCCGACTGCCTCAGAAGGAGGGTTAATATGTTTTTCGAGAGTATGTATGTATGTATGTGGACAAGAAAATCTAGACACACGGCAGTGTGTCCGCCAAGTTCGAGCAAAAAAAGCGACACACCGGCCGTGGGTTATATTACACGAACCATTTCGGGCCAAGTTCGACCCACCTATAACTCAAAATCTATTTTATCTACGCATATGAAATTTCTAGTATCTGTCGAGATCTACTTTCTTATCTAAAATACAAAATTTCATTAATGTACCTATTGTAGGTCTTGAGATATTGACGTCAGAAAATCGCTATTTTTACTATACACTCACTGACTGACTGACTGACTGACTGACTGACTCACTCATCAAAAACCTAGACCACTTCCAATGGTCGTATTGACTTGAAATTTGGTATGGAGGTAGGTCTTTAGGTCAAGGTAAAGGAAAAAATCTGAAAATGGCCAAGTGTGAGTCGGTTTTAAAAATAATGAAGGTGTAAATTCATACCCCTAAGGAACTAAAACAAAAAATTTATCTATATCTTCCAATCGTCGTACCGACCGACCTAAAATTCGTTACGAAGGTTTGTATTTAGTCAAAGTAAAGTATAAATGAGATATTTCCTTACCTAATTTAATAATAAGAAAAAAAGAAAATAAACCTTACAAAAATAAATGAAATCCCACCCAAAACATAAATGTGAAATGCTGCCAAGTTCGATAATATTGGAATGCTTCGCCTATAAAAGAAGTGAGATCTAAATAAGTATCAAGTTCCATACACAGACCTCAGTTAAAAATAGTCACAGGAATGCACACTTGATTTTCCGCAGTTTGGAAAGTAGATTCTTATTTCCAAACTGCGAAAAATCAAGTGTGCATTCCTGTAACTATTTTTAACTGAGGTCTGCGTATGGAACTTGGTACTTATTTAGATCTCACTTCTTTTATAGGCGAAGCATTCCAATATTATCGATCTTGGCAGCCTTTCACATTTATGTTTTGGGTGGGATTCTTTTTCACTGGCTACAGCCCAAACGGATTTTGACATATGAGGTGTCGTTAGATTCGTCTCAGCAGCGCGAGTGACACTGGCTATATAAAAAAATTATAGATTCAAGATGGCTAATTTTTACAGCAAAATACTACTTCAAATTACCGCAGTCGGGTTTTTTATTTTTTAACACATCTACTTGTAAGTGACCAACTTATACTGAACTTTCATACAAGTAGTAAGAAAAAGGCTGTACGTACAACATTGATGATACGAATATTCTAAGTAGTGCTTCGTAAAAGAGATATGATGTCTATAGAAAATGTGATATCACTTTGAGCGCACCAAGATTATTGATTTCAAAAAACACTTAATCATACTCTTTCCGTTAGAGTAGGTTTTTATGTATTCCCGAAGAAATACTAATACCGATTCGGGTATAAAAGCTGAACAAAAAGTTTGAATTTGGGCTTAATTTTCCGCCAAGAAAACCTTGCATTGTGAATAAGCAATGTATCATGTCTATACAAAACTTTTTCAAGCCATTAAACTTCTATTCACTTAAGTTTCAGCTATTCCTAATAGCTTTGCGTGGTTTATCTTTTTTCAATTTTCGTGGCTCACTATTTTAATAGTTCAATAGTGTGATAATAAAATCCAATTTCACATTTATCTCTACTACAGAACCGTAGACACTGTAGCGTAGGCTTTCTACGCCGTAGGCCCTCTACGGCAGACCGTAGCACTTAACGTTATTTTTAGATCCGCCATTATCCCTTTTTAGTATGTGTCTGTTTGGATGCTACTTACTGCGATGTTACATACGTTATCAATCATCACACAAAAGAAAATTGTATTTTCACTCCATCACCTTATGAACTAATTAATTTTCATAAACAAATAAACATACGTTTCCAAACTTAAGTTGTCTTCCCTTCTTGCCGATTGTAATTGGAAGGGGCTGCCCCTCTTTGTTTACACAATAGATACTAATTTCGCTGCTTGTGAAAGCTAAGGCTGCGTTCATAGTGCCCCGGGGCGTGCAACCAGGTGTTGCTTTCCATGGGGTTTAGGAGGTCTACACATTTGCCTTAGCATACAGCGGTTCTTGCCATAAAAGCTGGGACAAGCTTACTGAGGATAGGGATGAATGGCAAAATGTGTTTGATGGCCGTAAAACTCACGATGATACCTGTTTCACTGGTCTGGCAAAAAAAAGGCAGAAAATACTAAACATGCATGTGCCAGTCTCCAATTCCACCTCCACTTGTAGATCATGCGGAAGGTCATGCCGCTGCCATATCGGATTTTATCGTCATGAAAAGTCTTGCCTCAGACACTGAATGAATCGTCTGTCACAGACGTATGAGGCTAATGATGATGATTGCGGTTTTTAACAGATTGCCGCATATAGGATATGTGCTTCTAAGTGCCGTTTCATACAAATCCATTCGCTATAATATCAGTCTAGCAAAATGCCGTAAAATATTCTGGTACTTACGAATACCGCTTTATTTCTTCTACTGATGTGTTTTAATGAAAGTTGTAGGGGTTTAGTTGATGTATCTATGTATTGCGTGACAACCTAAGCAGAGATGGTGTGTCAAACGAAATCCTCTAGCCTTTTGAATGACAAATAAATCATATTGTTTGTTGATGGCAATCTGTGTATGAAAAAAAAACATGCTTAAAATATTTAACTAGGTATAACTTCTTTAACTAAATTATGCGTCATTTCTGTGCGCTTTCTGTAAACACACCCTTACAATATTAACTTATATGGTATGCAATGCAATCCAGTTACATTTATTAGAATCCGGGATTTTAGGGGAGATTGAGATTCTTTGACTTTTTTACGAGATTTACTGCATTTTGATGTTGATGAACCATTGCCTAGGGGATTCTCAAAAAGAATCTTCAATTGATGTTGTTATCTCCTGTGTTATACAACTGTCTCTTTGATCTAGTTGTATGAGACGTGCTATCGGAATTCTAAGGACGAATTTTCTCGTAAACACATCGGAGGCCTACCTACTACCTACTTATTTTTTTGGAAAACCTTTGAAACTACGACCTTTGGCATCTGTGCTGCCGACACCACTACCAAATGGGCTACCGCGTATACCTAACACGAGAAGTGTTTTAAAATTTGGTATTCTACGTACTAGATATTAGTAGTATCAGGGTTCTCGTTCCTCGAATCAATACATAATCTACAACTAAATAAGGAAACAAAAATAAAATGTCAAAGTTTATTTAGACCCAGGACTCGTCACCGAATTTTCATAAAATAACGTTTCATTTCCGTACGTATTAATATAATCTAATCAAATGTTAATCTCGCAAATCCGGAGATATTTTTGTCTCTATCTCGAAATTGAAAGGAAAAATCGTTATAAAATTACCAGGGGATTAAGAAACGCTCGTCATTTGTCTGCATCATAGACCTGTAATACGAGGATGCAGCTTTCTTTAATCAATCACAAAAACGCATCACGTATTTGTTACGCTTAGCAGTTTTGAGGCGTTCTCGAAGAATCTCAAGCTCACAGATACATGAATTTTCGACGATGGTCAACCGCACGGTGGCGGTGAGACCACCTACAATAGCATTCCTAAAGAAGGTTGACATCAGGCAGGCACCCGGATATAAAACATTGTGAAATCCCTTTGCTCTAACAAATCATGTTGCGCCGACCCCAACTGATTTGAGATAAAGGCAGGAAGATGATGATAATAATTATCATAACTATGCAGATACATAACTTTAATTTAAACCATAGAAATAAGAGCATATTTTCACCTTGCTGATGCCCTTTCAGTGCGGGTACCCTAGGTATAAATGGAGTAATTGAAACGGGCGTATAGGCGTGTCTTATGTTGATTTGTCTGTGTCCTGTCGGTTCTCGATCAGTAAGACCCGGGCCTCCGGGGACCAGTTCTGGGGCTAACAAGACCACGTGATGAATGTGTTCGAGATAGCGTGTTTTTTTTATTCTCTAGCAAGTCTTTTGTTTTTTTTAAGTTAACAAAAGACCGCTGAGAGAGAAGAAATAAATCTAACAGTTCTATTTACTTCTGATCCACATACATACATATATACCGCCTATATCCCTTGCGGGGTAGGCAGAGCGTAAACGGCTGTACAAAACGGCAATGCTTATCGGGTCATTCGTAGAGAAAGTGATAAAAAGATGACGCTAGTTTTGATAATAGTGTAACTTGTATAGTATAGATCACTTGTTCGTTAGAGCATGTTCTTCTACCTAATTTCTGAAGTAGGGAAAGGTAATAACGCGGCATCTTAGAAAATATTCTAGACTTCTCGGAGTTTAAGACGCTTCATCGTATATCGTAAATTTTAAACCAATCTACATTCCATATTAGCTTCCAAAATCTTATTCCGCCAGTACGTGCCGCTGCTGAAATTTTCATCAACTCCTTGACGAGATAATAGGTTGCTTGGCAACACAGGGCTTATTTTATATAAGGTCCTATTAAATTCACTGCAAATATTTTAAGGACATGCGTATAAGAAAAACATCTAAGGCATTTTAAAATAAATCTACTCGCTAGATTTTTTTTCATTTTCAAACAAACTTTTTAATTAATTAGGTATGTGAACATTGACTGACCCGACTGACGTTCCGCAACGCAGACAGTAAACAGTATTCACTTACACGGCACGCACACTTATAACCAACCAATCACAGCACCTTTTTTGACGCGTAAATTAAATTCATCGAAGTAGCGTTATTGGTGTGTTTCTAGGACAAACAGGGTGCACTTTTTTCGCTTTGTGTTTTTTTAGTTAAATGCAATTTTCTCGAAAACTAGCGTGCAGATTTCTTTTAAAATTTGCCTAGTAAATGCTTATATTTTATTTGATCTGCCTCTAAAATATTTGCAGTGAATTTAATAGGACCTTATATGTAGGCTGGCAACACAGGAGTCGATAAGCGATAAACACGTCGCTCACTTATCGTGTTACCCGCCCGAGGTGTCTTGAATTATCTAATTTGTAGGTACTCGCCAACCACGAGGCTGAACTAAGTTTTAGCGATAAATAAATGAGTGCCTTCAGAGCAGCAGAGATGTCGATAGAGGTTAAGGTCACTAGTAGTTTCATGTGTGTCCTCTATTAAGTGATCCAAAAATAAGCTAAATTCTAGGTAAGCTACCAAACTATCAAAAAATGCATGATAAGAGCACCTTGTACCTCATACAGATAAAACATAAAATTCTCAAAAGTCGTAGATACGCGGTTGTACTATCGCCAGCAAATCCACCTACCCATTTGAGAGACCAACTTATACTGGTTTATCATACAAATACTAAGACAAACCACGCCAAGTTACTTGGGTAAGTGGAATACCATAATTTTAAAACACTTCCCGTGCTAAGTAGGTATATAATTTTGGAAAACCTGCAAAATATGGTCGTTGGTTCAAACCCAGCCAGCGATGGAAAATTTTGTAAGTTTTCTAATAATTGGTAAGTGAATTTGCTGGCGATAGTACCTATTATTTTCTCAAAAATTTTAAATGCACAAAGCTCTTCTTTTCAACTTTAGTTACCTGTCTGTATTATAACTGTACTGTTGCCAGAAAATCCACTTACTCGTTTAAGGGACTAAATTAAACTGGCTTTGCATACAAATACTAAGAAAAACCAGTTTAAGGTGATCCCTTAACCTTTTGCACGCCAGAGTTTTTTTACGTCGCCTTACCCCCGACGCCAAGCATACAAAAATGTGAAGATCGGCTAGTGATGAGACAAGCAGTCAGGTGTCTTAAACAATACAGAATTGAAGTTATAAATATAACAAAATTTAGACTACTTTAGTTGTCAGTGGCGTCGTAAGCACGCGATTGTTTAGCAACTATAGTTGTCGTTGGCGTTCAAAAGGTTAAGGTAGAAGTACATAGATAGTACGTCCCCTGCAGGCCACTTGCTTAGTAAACATACCAAGTAGGTTAGCAAATAAAACAATCGCCCTCAAAGGTGTGTCTCCGCACGTTACTACAGTGAGCAGGTTAAAGGTCTCTGCACGTTACTCGTAGGGATGGGAAAACCGGTATTTTGCGGTTGTTTTGTTCTTGACGCATTGTCTGTCGATGAAAATTATCTTCGAGGGAAAATTATCGACAAAATAACACATAAATGTGGTTTCTAAATTGCGTAGGTATCTAATCCGTCTTGTTCAGCCCTGAGGATAAAACATAGAGTCAGATGCGTTGACACACGACAAAGAAACACAGCAAGCACTTTGCTGGACAAGCGCTGGACTGCAATCAAAAGAACCCACCAAAGCTTACGGTAGATCAGGTGCTGGTCGTTTGTCACTAGACACCTCTTACGTCACCGAATCTTAACGTCAAGGCTAGCAAAACGATTTCTAACTAAACTAGAGGCAAGTCCGGTATACCACAGGGAAGCTGGCAAATGGTTCATTCTTGGTCGATTGGGAGGTTGGGCCTCTACCAGCATTTTACCTCCTACCCAAATAGACAACAGCCTGTCTATAAATCAGGAAATCAGGGCGAAACCGGTTATTTTACAAAAGTGTATCACCATAGTTGTAATTGTAAGACCGGTTTCAACCCCTAATAAACATAAGGAGCTATCTACCTACATAGATATTCCTTCTCCGGGTGTATTTGTTTAGGCCTCCGCTGGGAAAGTTCGCAAATCGTGAATATACCCCTTGTTTGAGCAAATGAGGAGAGAAATGTGGATTTTATTATGATTCTCATAAACATGAGACCATTTTTACATAAATAAAAAAGCGCGTGAAGATTTTTGATAGGAATAAGTGGAACGGGTGTTACATAACGGCGACGTATAGTTTTTGACCTGAATATCTATCGGCTATGCTCAACCGCATGGTAGTGGTAATTCCGCCTCCAATAGCATTCCCAAAGAGAGTTGACGCCAGGCAAATAGGTGCCGGTCATAAAACATTGCCAAATCCTTGTCAAATCAATTTTTAATACGGATTTATTTGATGACATTTGGTCATGTGGTTTTGCCATGACTTCTCTAGAGTTACGTTGTTTTTTACCATTCGTTTACTTTTACGTCAAAAGTTGCCTAAAATTCCACGAAAAAGAAACAAAACAGTGTATTCTGATTTCTGTTAACATATTTTTCCTTGCCGAAATATTTTTGGCTTCGTCGCAATTATTCACATTTCATTGTTATTTTTATAACTTAATTAAGTTTTTCATTACATCAGGGCTTCTTCTCTAGTTATTTTAATTAAATCTTAGTTTGGGTTTCATTATCATAATCAAAAATATTTTAGGTCTGATTAAATATTTCATGAATGTTAGAGTTTTAGTAACTTTATAAAAGTTAGTTTATTTGGGCCGTAGCTTAAACTAAATTATTACAAAGTTTCTAATATGAAAAGTTATGTATTCCATTCATTCCATATTATTATTCTGAATTCACACGTAACCGCCCTAATTTTCTTTTCTATAATAACAGTAAATACCTGCTTATCTATTGCATCGTTTATCATTATTTTATCAAGCATGAGACGTCCAGCGCAAGTGCAACAGAGGCCCCACCAGAAACATGCATAGACCGACACCCACGGAAAAGATATGGGGTGATGCTGTTTTAAGCCCACCTCTCCAGACAAAAATTACTTATATACCCGAAAGAAGTATCTCCTATTTTTATGACTCATTCTTTTTCTCTGTTGAATTGTAACCAGCACGGAACCATGCACCAATAATTCTTACCCGCATAATCTTAGCATTCGGTTTAAAATATTATTGTGCTCAAAGTTAATAAGTTACTATCTCTGGCAGTTTAATAAATCAGCGACAGAAGAACTGCACTGCAGAATTGCACTTATTCATGAGAATGGGACAGCAAATATTGTCTATTATAATTTCTTTCATTTAAGAGGTCAACCTAGACCGGTTTTCTTAGTAATTGTATAATAACCCGTATAAGCTGATCTCTTAAATAGGTAGGTCGTTTAGGAGGTCAATTTATGTATGTATGTATAATCTCTTTATTGTACCTTTCTTAAAAGTAATACAGGAAACACATTAACATAAGAACAAGATATGGCACAAAGGCGGACTTATCCCATTAAGGGATCTCTTCCAGTCAACCTTTGAGAAACTCTGAGGAAAAGTAGTGAGCAGGTAAACTAGGAAGGTAAACGAAAAACTATTAAAAATAAAACAAGCAAAATACTAAATAAACGTAATAAACCAATGTGTAACAATAATATAACTACATAAATACAACCTACAATATACCTACTTACATGATAATAATAATAATATATATATCAAATTCATATATACCCTACAAATTGTCCGAGTTGTCCGACCCATAACCCCAAGCTTTTTTAATATTAGTTTTAAAAGAGGATATATTCTTGCTTTTTCTTATATTCGAAGGAATTTTATTCCATAAGCGTGCAGCATGGACAGCGAATGACTGTGCGTACATTTTCGAAGAACACACCGGTATCCGGAGAGACAGATCACCGTAGGAACGCAGTCGAGAGCCTGCCTCCACCGTGTGTAGTTCAAACCTTTCGCGCAGATATATAGGCGCATTAGGGTTGTTAAGTACGTTGTATAGAAATGACAAGATGTGCAGGTCTCTGCGCTGACGAATAGGCAACCACTTTAACCGTTCCCTGAACTCTGATATGTGGTCGAATTTCCGCAGACCAAAAATGAAACGGATGCACTGGTTCTGCAAACGCTCCATCCGATTCAGGAGTTCCTGTGACAGGTCCAGAAAAGCCACATCCCCATAGTCCAGCAAAGGCAAAAGAAGGGCCTGAGCCAGCATGATTTTCGTGTTTATGGGGAGGAAGCTTTGTAGCCTCTTAAGAGAATGTAGGGATGCATAAAGTCTTCTGCTAACCTCACCCACCTGATCAGTCCAGGACAGAGTCTGGTCAATCACAATACCCAGGTTCTTCACCTTTGACGAGTAGGGGATAGTAGCATTGTTGAGTGTTACCTCTGGCACATCCGCTAGGTTGAGCGCGGCAATCCGCTGATGACTGCCAATGATGATTGCCTGAGACTTAGCAGCATTCAATAGGAGCCCATGCCTTTTCGCCCAGCCGTCAATGGTGGCTAGGTCATCGTTTATCCTGTGAATTGCATGCTGTAGTCTGTCAGGAGTTTCAGCGGTATATATTTGCAGGTCATCAGCGTAAAGGTGAAACGATGATACCAGGGCAGATGTTATGCCGTTAATAAAAATTGAAAATAACAAAGGTGAAAGTACTCCACCCTGCGGTACCCCTGCTTCAATCCTACACCAGTCAGAGAACCTGCCGTTGACTTTGACGAGCTGGTAACGATCAGATAGGTACGAGAGGAACCAAGCTGCAGTTTCAGGTGCAAGGTTGAGTTTACGGAGCACAGCAGTAAGGATTTCACTGTCTACAGTATTGAACGCACTGCTGAAATCCAGCAGTACGAGAACCGTGACTTTACCCTGCTCCATGTTCAATCTGATATCATCAGTAACATGAACAAGTGCTGACGTTGTGCTGTGCCCCGCCCGAAACCCTGACTGAAACTTGTTGAACAACAAGTGACGGTTTAGGTGCTTTGTCAGCCGCTGATGAATGCAATGCTCCAGGACTTTTGATAGAACTGGAAGAATCGAGATTGGTCTAAATAGTGAGGGAACATTTGCATTCGGCTTCTTAGGCAGTGGTATAATGTGTGCATATTTCCAGGCCTTGGGAAAAGTGCCAGTAGAGATGGAGCAGTTCAGAATGTGTGTGATAGCTGGAGCTAAGGCATCATAAAAAGGAGTTAACATATCAAGACTTAGCCCATCTTCACCAACTGCCTTCGTCTTGATTGATTTCAGGATTTTAACCACCTCACTCTCTGTCACGTGACCAAGAATAAGCGGCTCAGGCGCCAACAGAGGAGCTTCCTCAAGATCTTTAAGTGTCCTGGTCTTAACACCTGCAGCCAAACTAACTGGAGACGTTGCAAAAACTTTGTTGAGTGTATCAATATCCAGATTCTGGAACATATCCTCACGAGCTTTACCCACACCGATGGACTTCAAAAACTTCCACAGTTTATGGGAAGGACATTCCTCAATCGAATTGTGAATATGCTGCCGTTTGCTATTCCTACACACTTTGTTGCAATAGTTGCGTAACTCATGGTAGGTACTGATATTCTCCTCACAAGGGTCACGACGCATCCTAATACGTGCCGCATCTCGCCGGGTCATTAGTGACTTGATCTCTGGAGTGAGCCACGGAGCAGGGTAATGTTTGACTCTGACTTCACGCAAAGGGGCATGTTTGTCATAAAGGGATAGAAGTAACTCTTGAAATGCAGCCACTTTGCAGTCCACGTCATTTCCCCTGCTTATAGCCTCCCAGTCGGCTTCGGCGAGGTCACGCATGAAAGCTTCTCTGTCGATTTTTGCATAGTTGCGTATCAAAACAGTCTTATGCCTACGTTTAGGCGGCCTGATTTTAAAGGAGGCGTAGATTAGATCGTGTAGAGAAAATGCAGCAGCGTTCATCTGCCCGTGGGCAGCAACCAAATCCGGGGAAGTTGTTATAACGAGATCAAGGAGGGACGGAGGGCCGTTGTGAGGAAAATGAGTTGCTCCTAAAGGTAGTATATGTAAGTCCAGAGAATCTGTCAGTGAAGTAAGTTTCTTAGAGCGATGGTCATTCTTTATCAAGCAAGTGTTAAAATCTCCCATCAGCACTATATGTTCATATTGAGGGCGTAGATTGGAAAGTGTAGCTTCCAAAGACTTGAAATAACTAATGTGCATATTGGGGCTGTAAAACACTCCTAATAACACTTTCGTGTGGTGAAGAGTTACCTCTAGGAAGAGGTGCTCAGATGTATTAGCCACCGACAGAGACTGTTCCACAACACGGCATGAAAGGTCGCTCCTCAGGTACACAGCCACTCCTCCACCTCCCACCAACTTAGAAGATCGACCAGCAGCGTCCTTTTTGTATTTCCTGTCATTTCTTATCAGACGATAACCGGGGAGAGCGAAAAGACTGGAAGGAAGAGAGGGTTTGAGCAGCGACTCCGAAATGAGAATGGCATGCACATTTTTGCTGTCCCCAAAAGTAGATAGAAGATCGCCATAATGACATGGCACACTCTGCGCGTTTATGTGCACAACATTAAAGTTTTTGCTTAGTGTACAAAACGTCTCTTTTATCCTGTCTTCCAGACTCGGCATATCAGCCGCATCATCATCACCATCCAAACTGCAAAAACTGCTTGCGGAAGAAGAAAGTGAAAAGTACTCAGAGTCTGAGTCATACCGTAAAACATCGGACATTTAGTAGGTATAAAATATATATATCTAAATACAATACAAATCTATAAACTTAAAATAAATAAAATAAAAATAAAAGCAAGGTAATAAAACTGTAATTTTTATTAACCAAACTGTCCTCTGAGTTTCTCGCCGGCAGCTGTAAAAAGAAAGAATAATTAGTTTTCATCCATTAATGAGCAAACACAACATTTTAAGTAATAAATAACACTACAAAATAACAGACATAGCACGGTAAATAACAGACATAGCACGGTAATGATAGCATTTAAATAACTAAGAGCGGACGTTTCTGAACGCATCGAACACTCAGAATCAGTATCGTACAAAGGCAATTCTAGCGCCGTCCTTTACTTTGCAATGCCCGGGTAGGACTCAGGTATCGTATGCGTATCCGAACAACTTGACTTGACAGTGACATAAAAAATAACCTAAAAAGTGATAGATATGACGAAACAATGTTATGAATACGATGGTTGGACAATATTTTAAGTGACAATATTTATACTGGTCATTCTTAGTACATGTATAAAATTCTGGTAAGTACCTATTTGTTAATGCTATGAATGGTTAGCGCATAGTACCTTTGTAAATAATCATTTCAGTTCTGTAAATTAACATGTTTTGACATAACATAGAGCACAAAATCATGTAGCAAAAGAATTTGGGAATGTTTTATGACCTATCACTTGCCTGACATCAACTGTATAGTACTCGTAGGTTATTATTAGTTGACCATAGTCGACAGATATTCAGACCGTCAAAAACTCTACGTCGCCTCTTACGGAACACCCTAGAGTGGAGTAGGGGTGGCAGTATTTTTAGCCGCTACCACACCCCAACTCATACATAATCGTCAAATGCATTCTGAGTGTCACAGTTTCATTTCAAGCTATTTCAACTTGAAAATTGGTCACAATTAGGTAACAAAAGATGCGAAACGAAGCTTTCACCATCTTCTACAATAGGCATTCCTCCTTTTCAACACACCACAAAAATTACAGTTTTAATTTTGTATATTTTCATTAAACAGCAACCCTTCTCATTCGCTCGCTATAAATCACCGGGGTGTCAGAGTGAGATAACAATAGAGGCCCAGTGTGGTCGGTATTTTGAACGCTTTTAATTAAAATGTTAAGAATTCGTATTCCGTATGCCAACACCATTTTAACTTGACTCGTTATTCTGAGCAAAGTGAAGGATGACGTTAACTTCTGTCAGGTCTACATAAACTGGTTTTCTAACTGAAAAGAGAATATTGTGGCAAAGGATAAAATCTCATATGGAGCGTCGGTTTACAAAGAAAATTTACTATTAAATCAGCTGCTAATCGAAACTGAACCTCGGTCCAAGGTTTCATTACGTTTGGATTTGCAGCGTAAAACAAGTCTAGGCCCTAACATTACGGCCTTTCGAATAGGCTATATTTGACAGCTGTCCAAATCAAGTTACTGCTACGACTTAACACGATTGTTAAAAAGCGCGCCCATAATTTGAGCGTTGGGTAGGTTGTGTGGCTTTTGTGTTAGCTTACAACAATTCTGTGCTACGGTCAGTTTACACTAGGAGAAGTTTTGTATCAGTAGATTTCCTGGGGGAGGCCCATGTCCAGCAGTGGACTGTTGTGGCTGTATGGTTATGGAGTATCTATGTAAATTCCTATGTGTGCAACTAAAGTATTCGTATCCTCAGTCGGTAGAGCATGAGAATCTTAATCTCAGGGTAGTGGGTTTGAGCTCCACGTTGGGCGCCAAAATGTAATGATGTGGCCGTCGAAGGCAGCCTCTGTCATGGACAATTAAATGAGTTGAAACTCTGATATCAGAGGTTGAAATTATGTAGACCTAATAAATATTAACAAGTAAGTATTGGTATATTCTCTATTTATTGATATCCTTGAAGAAGAAGACCTATTCTTAGTTCGCTCACCCGACGAAATTTGACTCAGCCCTAGCCGCACATTTAACTTGTGGCTGATTTCAAAATCACTGATTAACAGTGTAACAACATGTAGATATAATAATAACTAACACAAAGCCTCTAACACCTTGGGTACGAAGTCGCGGGCACCAGCTATCCTTTCTTAATTTATAGGTATTTGTAGTGTAGAGTCTCTGGGCGAATAACTCAAAACTGCGCACAGAGTGGCTATTCGATTTACTATTGTGATGTAATGATCAATGAACATTGTTGTACTACAACAATTGCAATAAATCGCCTAGTGCAAGATTCAAAGATTCAAAGATTCAAAACTTTTATTTCCAAGTAGATTCACAAAGAATACTTTTAGAATGTCAATATTAAACAAATCAAATATAATAAAAGTAGGTACATATAAAATTCAAATTATGATTAAGACGAAGTTACAATTGATTATGACAATTTTATACTCCTTGTAAGTCCTGATTTGGTATTCAAAACAAGTGCGTGTTTCTTGTGCTGCGCTGGAATTTCAGAAGTCCACGCATTTTTGTCATTAATATAATCATCTAACTTATAATAAGCTTTATAACATAAAGTTTTCTTAATAACAGACTTAAATTTACTTTCTGATAGACTTAATATATCTTCCGGTATTTTGTTATAGTATCGTATACTTAGACCTTGAAATGAAGTCCTAACTTTGGTTAGTCTAAACTTAGGTTGATCTAATTCATTTCTACTCCTTGTATTGCGGTTATGCCTTTCATAATTTCTAGTGAAAGTATTTATATTCTTTCTGACGTACATGATATTTTCGTAAATATATTGGCATGGTACGGTCAAAATATTAATTTCTTTAAACAGTTCTCTAAGGAGTCCCGACTGCAAAGTTTATAAATTGCTCTAATGGCCCTTTTTTGAAGTACAAAAATTGTTTCAATATCAGCGGCGCGACCCCACAACAAAATTCCATAGGACATAATGCTGTGAAAATAACTAAAGTAAACAAGTCGTGCAGTTGCAATATCCGTAACTTCTCTAATTTTACGTACCGCATAGGCAGCCGAACTTAATCTTCCCGATAAAGATGTAATATGTGGACCCCATTGTAGCTTTGAGTCAAGAGTAATCCCTAAGAAAACTGTGCTGGTAGTAAATTCTAATTTTTCATTATTAAGTTGTACATAATTACTCGATGAATGTACTACATTTGGCAAAGTAAATAATACACATTTTGTTTTCTTCGCATTTAGAACTAAATTATTTGCAGTAAACCAACTATGAATTTGTCCAAGAGTGTGATTTACCTCGTCATAATTCTGTGCATGTCTATCAACCTTAAATATAAGGGATGTATCATCAGCAAATAATACAATCTTGGACAAGTTCTGTACCATGTAAGGCAAATCATTTATATAAATTAGAAATAAAAATGGTCCTAATATAGAGCCCTGAGGCACACCAATTTTAACACGAGACCCTGTGATTTGGCGCCATTTATTTGGACCTTTTGAGTTCTATTATCTAAATATGAATTCATCAGTTTTAGAGCTGTGTTTCGAATACCGTAATGGTCTAACTTTAGCAATAAAGTTTCATGATCTACGCAATCAAACGCTTTGGAAAGATCACAAAAAACACCAATGGCATCCTTTGATTCTTCCCAGGCATTAAATACATGTTTCATCAGAGCAACACCAGCATCTGTGGTACAACGTCCCTTTGTAAAACCGAATTGTTGGTTGTGTAACAAATTGTTTCTATTAAAATGGGACAGCATTTGATTGAGTATGATCTTCTCAAATACTTTGCTCAGAACTGGCAGAATAGATACAGGTCTATAGTTACTGGGATCTTGTCTGTCGCCAGCTTTAAACAGCGGAACTACCTTGCTATCTTTCATTAAATCGGGAAAGATGCCATGATCAATACAATCATTAAAGATATCAGCCAAATATGGCGCTAACAATTCAATCACTGATTTACAAACTTTAACTGACATGCCCCATAAATCTTCGGTGCTCTTAACCTTAATATCTTTAAAAGTTTTTAAAATACACTGTGGACTAACATGGTGAAATTTTAATTCCGAATTGCAGACATCTACATTTTGTTTCAGTAAAATAGATGAAATTGATGGTGAAGAGTTCAGTGATTCAGTCGTTTTTAGCGGTATATTTGTGAAAAATGACTCAAACTCCTGCGCTACATCTGAATTTGTACTAATCATGCCGTTGTCAGTATTAAGAGGCTACTATACCGAGCTGGAAGTTCGTGAGCTGTCAGTTGATAAAAATATTTCTATCTTATTTATGCAACCCACCCGTCCCGCAGCCGTAAAAGAGACAGTTATAGCTCGCTACCGGAAAATTTGCGTTCTGGGTTTACCAGGTTCCCCGTTCGAAATCGCCACCAAATTTGTTGATAGTGGCATTATTTTGCTGCCAATAAAATATTGTATGCCCGTATCATTTGTTTTGCTGAAATTATTGTCATATTTAGAAGATACCAAGGCGTAAACTTGGTGATAATTTTAGAGCATTTTGCCACGGCCATATCTTTTTTTAAATGCATTATTACAACCAGATAAAGAATATGGAGCATAGATCTAGTCCAGAAGAGATACCGTGCCAAAAATTGAGTCGATCGGTTGCGAATTGGCAGAGGGATACGTTGAAAGCGTTTGTATGAAAAATAATGACTATAGATCCCTCTTAAGGGAAAAGTTATTTTCGCGTGGCTTAGTTTTACCTGTTTCGCTATTAATAACTTTCCAGACAGCTTTAATTTTATTGCCTGAAGACTTTATTTTATTACTAATAAAATTTGCTTTAGCAATTAGACAAGCTATCTTAAAAGTTTTGGAATATTTTTTTACCAGCTCATTAAAACTGCCATCAGTTGTCATGTTTTTAAGCTCGTAAAGTTCAAAAAGTCTATCTCTGCTAATCCTAAGACCTTTGGTCGCCCAATCACAGAATTTAAATTTCGTATTAATTTCTTTTGTGTCTATGTTAAAAATCAGTTCAAATTCTTCACTTAATAAATTAAAAAAGTCTTGGTATAAGGTATTAGGATTATCTAAGTTATAATTATGGAATGGTAATTTCTTCATCAATACATTTTGGTATTTTTCTAACCTACTAGCAGTGATGCGCCTGGTTTCTATTTTGATGGTTTTAATATGGAATTTGAACGGAAATAATACGGATTGACCCTTGTGATCTGACTGAAGAGAATTAATAATGCATTTATCTACAGGGTCACAATCACTAAATACATTATCAATACATTTGGCAGAAGTAGCCGTCACACGAGTAGGCTCATAAAATACATTAGACAAGTTAAATGATTTAAAAGACCTAAAATTTATCACTGAACGCATTTCTTACTAAAATGTCTACATTAAAGTCTCCAGCAACAATAACATGTTTATTTGTTTTGTGACTAATTTGAGTACATCTTCCATAACTTCTAATAATGTAGTAAAATTGTTAGCTATAGGCGGTCTGTATACGCATACTATAACATGACTTTCCAGCTCAACACAAGATAACTCAGTACAACTCTCAACCGACAATCCAACAACATCCTTACGTTCCTTGAATTTAATATTATTTCTAATGAGTATTAATGAGCCTCCATGGATTGCGGATTTTCGGTTGAAAGAACTGGCAATACAGTAATTTTCATAATTTATTAAAATGTCATGATCATTTTGGAAATGTTCTGTAAAGCAGACTACATCATAGTTATGCTTTTCTAAAAACAATTCAATTTCAATACCTTGCTGGAAAAGCCCTGAATATTTTGATGTAAAACTTGTAATTGATTTAGCTTTTCCTTTGTCTTATGCTGAGTGCAAGAAGACCCCGGTTTGTTTATGTCATTTACATCAGTCAAAGACGGGGTTTCCTTTGTCTTAAAATCTAGTTTAAATCATTATTAATAATGTTACTTATTAATGTAGATGATGACACGTATTTTGTGTCGCTTATATTATATGCTAACAATGTAGCGACTTGCTTCTTATAATAATCCGACAGGTACATAGTATCCTGAGTCAGTATAAATTTGTGAATAAAATTATTCACATCAAAATAAGAAATAGCATCGCTATGATGACATGTTATATTGTACAAGTGCATGTTCATTTTATGCACACATTTGTTTTGTTGTGCTGATAAATTCGTACAATATGGAAAGTTGCACAAAATGAACTTGCACTTTGTCTGATTGTGTAAATTGAGCAACACCTCCAAGCTATTATCTAGTGCACTACGACTAATGTTGGAATGATTTCCTATCATAATTATTATAGTGGTGTGCAGTCTCTCAGCCAAGCCAAGTTGGACCCCGGCCAGGACACCCTGCAAGACAGAGTTCTAATTTGTTCTCACAGAATGACTTCAGTGACCTGACCAGAGATGTGTTTGCAGATGCCAACCACGTCAGAGGCCTGCTCCTTGGCTGTTGAAAAACTCTGACACCAGGGTTCATCTGGGCATTCATCGAATCGGTGTCCCATCCCAAACGATATAAAGAAGAAGCTACTACTTATGATCTACACACCTATTGAGCCACAATAGATCTGAAAAGGTCGCAGTGGCTGTTGGTCTGATCAGGACCAACCCCTTCTAACCAAATAATAATACACACCTATTGTCTTTAGCGCGCTTATTCTGTAGGTCACACTTAAGCAGCTTTTTATCATGGCCACGTATAGAATTGGGGTGATGTTATTCTAAGCAAGCACCACTCGGCTTGAAGGTTGTTGTTCAACAATTGCAATAAATCTGCTAGTGCAGTTTCTCGGGCCGAGACTTTGGCGCTCGGCCAGCTAGGACACCTCGTAGGACAGACTTTTAATTTGTTTTCTTAGAATTACTGGCCAGCCGTAATTCTAAGTATGCCGTGTGGTGCCGGCAGAGTAGAATAGCACCACCCCGTCTCTTCCCGTGGGGGACGTAAGAGGCGACCGAGGGATAAACCCGACCCGAACAGCCAGGGCCAACCGTATGGTGGCGGTTAATCCACCACAAAAGCATTCCCAAGGAGGGTTGACGTCTGGTAGGCGGCCGGTCGTAAATTTCAGCCAAATCCTTTTGCAACACGATTTTGTGTTCAACGAAACGTGTTGCGCCGACCCCAAGTAATTGGGTTTAGGGCAGGAAGATGATGACTGGCCAGTGCCAGTAACCAAACCAGGTTATGTTATTATTGGTCCCCCCCTAATGTAGAATTTCCCATACTCGCTTCACTTGGCTCGTGGTTTCTCAAACGCAATCCAAGATGTTGTAATAATAGAAAACGCGCTGCTTTCCCTTCCCTGGCTTCATTTTTAAGATTGCCATGGACGCGATCGCAAATAAGGTGATGCTATTCTAAGCCTGCAGGCATAGCGATCACACAGGTTCAAGATTTACAGTTGCAATACATTTCCCAACCTGAACACCAAGTGTTTCGCGCTTGGCCAGGACACCTAGTAGGACAGACTTTTAATTTGTTTTCTTAGAATTACTGGCCTGTGTGACTAAAGTAGACCTAGAGTAGGTGGATTTGCTGGCGATGTACTTACAGTCTCTCCTACTCAGTCATGAACCATTCACCATTTTAGAAACTACTATGGAAATTCACCTTTATCGACTGCAATCTCAACGACTGCTATTCAGCGAATGCCAAATTCAAGTGCTGGTTGTTTGTCATCAACATTTGACTGTCAAATCGCACTCACACGGATTGCGCCGCCATCCACCATCTTGGCTCCGTTTTACACGGCTGCCGTCCGGAGGCTATATTGGAAAAGTTGGGGGAGCAGGAATGCTTATGTGATAGTGTGATGGATTGACGGTGGAGATAAAATTGTCTAACATTATATATGTTAAAAACGTCTGCACTAGGTAATTTGTGTTGCAAAATAATAGAATAACAATTGCATATTCAATTGCAGATTTCAAACGATCCTATATTTCTTTCGTCATATCATAATAGAATTTCTCTGCGCGAGTTGTCATATGTCATACACTAGGAAGGAAACTGCAAATGAGCTATGTATGTTTCAGGTGTTTCAATCCTTTCGCATGAACAGACACTTTGTCGCACTTTAGTTTTTAAAGAACTTTAAGCCATCTAGTTTAACACGTCACTGTCTCGAAGGCTTTCCGCGCGGCCAGTTATTCTAAGAAAACAAATTAAAAGTCTGTCGTACAAGGTGTCCTGGCCAAGCGCCAAATACTCGGCTCGCTCGAGAAATATATTGCAATTGTTTAACAACATCCTTCACAGCTAGCCCCGAGTGCTGGCTTAGAATAGCCTCACTCCATTTGTTGATACACATGGGCAAAAAACTTAATCTAAGGAATAAGCATAACTTTTCTTAAGAATCAACTGTCAACTTGCAAGTAAGACGACTTGATGTCCAATACGAAAAAAAAATCTTTCAGGCTAATTTTATATCTGAATTTTGTAGATGAATAAACTTGTGTTACGTTTTTCTGCTAATTTCCAAATGCACCAACCAATTTTGGGTCGTTTTCGACCCAGTGGGCATATATGGGTTAAGGCAAATATTCTTTTCTCAAGAACTTGCTTTTCGACAGTAACGATCGTCATTTTGAAAATATAGGCACGGAACTGTGAGTAAAAGATATTCACCGCGTGGGTGTCGGCGGATGACTGAAACTGAAAACATCTAAACCTTAAATTTTGTATTGTTCATGAGTGAGCGGGACTGACTGTACATGGATCAATTTGGGTTTCTTGATTTGATTTCCAATAACTCGTAGCATAATGCTACAAGTGCTACGCCGTAGTCAAAGTCCACGAGTAACATTTTGCCTTTATATTCTTGTTCTACTTCAGAAAACTTACGTTTTCAGAATAGGAAATTTTCTCGGCAAACATGAATTCTGCTATATTTCCTTAGCTAAGCAAACTAGCGTGCTCGTGTTTAGTTTGGCCGATACGCGGCACGTGCCGCGCGGCGTATCGATGTCGATATTATTCTAACTCGCGCCGAAGTTTTCCAATATCACGTGTCGGCTGCATACAAACAAATTGCATCTGTCGCATATGCAGCACTCGGCTGACGAGCTCAATTTATAAAAAAAAATCGCTCTCGATTCATCGCAGCTTCAGAAATTCAAAATGTTTGGTTTCAGCTGAAAACCGAGCAGTTTTAAGCTTTCGCAGCGGCCGCCATTTTTTCGCGTCAATTCATCTGTATTAGAGGTTCGCGATGCAGCATTTTACACTCGTATTTTTGGGTATGTTTCGGCCAGGCCACTAAAAAGTTTACGATAAGGATTTATTGTCAAAATCCAAAACAGCTCTGCTATAACTTTTTTAGTGTTGCAATTTGATCTCATAAAAATGAAAAAGTAACTAAAGTGTTTAATTCGTATTCCAAGGTCATAACTTTATGATACTTAACTAGCGATATGCAATTTAAATAAACTGCCTGTTAAAATCTCTTAAAGTGGCAGGTTCCAGATTATATTGTTTCAGCGAAAATTACAAGCAAACTAAGTGGAAACACAAACTATATTCTGCCGATCTACGCTTTGCATATAGATTCTGCTCATTTGTATAGATCTTTGCCTCTACCTACCTAAATCACCGCAGCAGATTGGTCTGATGTCTGGATGTCTGAAAGGAACCCTAACCGGAACCGGTTCCATTCTGATAACAAATAAAAACACGACCTCCTGAGGGGAAAGTTTTTGTCTTGCAAGCGATGAGGAGAGATAGAGTCACTTTGTCGAACTAGGATCTGCCAATAATTTATTCTTGCGACGACAATGGCTGCTCCCCTCGTGTTTTACTGCACACAGTTAAGGTTTGGCTATAGGGCACGGCGGGGCGATTTGAAGTTAAAACAAGATAAAGATAAAAGATAAAATATACTTAGTTTATTGCACAAAAGGAAAGATTATTACCAAAGCAGCCAGAAATAAAAATACATTGTACAATTGACGGAATTATAGCTAAGGTAAGGAGGAAACAGCAGAAAATATAGAGATTGAAACGAGTGCAACAAAATTTTACAAAATACTTCTGTAATAAATATCCTAACTATGCTAATAAGTGTAGTAAACTAGCGACAACTACACACGGTGAATATAAACATTTAACTAAACTAACTATAAACTTTCCTCTTGAATGACTCTATCTTTTACAACACACCGCATCATAATCTGTTGCGTTTAGGAAGAGTTAGTGAATTCCACGATAAAAAGAGGCAAAAAGCGGCTTAATTACCCGACAGAAGGAGGGTTATGTTTTTCGAGAGTATGTATGTATGTATGTGGACAAGAAAATTCTTTTACACGGGCTACAGCCCAAACGGATAGTTGGATTTTGACATAAGATGTGACATTAGATTCGTCTCAGCAGCGCGAGTGACGATTCTAGTTCGAATACTTCAACTACTACTACTTGACGTTCAAATACTACTTTAAAATTACCGCTGTCGGGTTTTTTGTATTTTAACACATCTACTTGTTTTACACTATGTATTGACTATCTGATTTTATTCACTATTCGCTCATTGCACCACTATGTCCATAGCTTTGCAGTTATACGTTTTATGGCGTTGTGATCCCCTGGCTGCGTGCTGCAGCCTCACATATCCTGCTAACGTTGACAACGAGAATACAGAATGTCTCCCGGAGGATTGAATCATTGATGGGAGACTCCGTAAAAATATAAGCCAAATCAGCAGCTTCTCTTAAACGCTTTCTTTTAAAAATGCTAGTTAGTGTTTGAACTACGATTGATCAAAGAAAGAAGGTTTATTTTTCAACTTGCGTATATTAACGCGATTGACGCGTTTTATTTTATTGATATGAAAGCGGCGTAAGTTAATCCCGAATTTAGTCAAAATACTTCGGATCGTCATACCGGTACCAAATTTTAGTATGTTAATAAACATGACATAAGGTCTAGAAAACCGCCGGGAGACAAGCTGATCTGGGCCGGTCTCCCGCAGAAATGACGTCATCAAGATGGCGGCCGCCGCATTTAGAAAACTGCAAATTGTTTGAAAACTATAAGTTGCCATGTCATGTGCATGGTATCAAATGAAAGCTAATTAATTGTTCTACATATTTGTCTTGAACTACGACCAGGTACATAGCATAATTTCGTAATTAAAATACTTTATGTAAAAAAAAAATCAGCAAATAATTTATTTGTGTGGCTATAGAATTAAAAATAATCATTTTTAACAAAAGTGACATAGAAGAAAAGTAACGTTCAATGCAATAGCTACAAAAATGTAAAAGCACTTTCTTGTTCGGATAAAGAGAACTTAAGTTACACTGATTTGAGTACAACGCTGTCTCTTTCCGCGCCACGACTATTTGTTGTATATGCACGGGTATGGTGTCAAATATAAGGTAAATAATTGTTCTGCATTATTCTTCTGAAGCACAACTAGCTACATAGCATAGTTAAAGAATTAATATTAAAAAAAGAACTTTGAAATCTATTTTTTGTGGGGTTATAGAAACTCAAATAATACTTACTACGCTGACACACGACCTAAAGTGGATTTTGGCCTCCGCTGCAACTGCACGCCACACTTCCCTGTTCTGCGCAGTTTGCTTCCAATCAGGCTTTTGGAGTGAGTGCAGGTCCTTCAGAATTTGGTCAGTCCAGCGATATCTAGATCGTTCGACAGGAACTCCGAAACAGGTTAGAGGCTTTGGAGGTCAAAAAATGCATTGAAAAAGGCTGGGAAATTTCCGAACCCGAGCGAGACACACTAAAGAGGTGAGACTTAAGATCTTAGGGTGAAAGAAACTACAGAAAGAGAAAATGGTGGACACAATGATGCGAAATAGATGTAGAAGAAAGAAGCGGAACAAGTTAGTGGCAGGATAAAAACGATAAATTGTACACAAGATGCAAGAATACAATAAGAAATGCAAAAGGACACTTCCTAGAACGCAAAGTTGGAGAAATAAAGACACCAATCAGATCTAGTGAAATTCGTAAATTTTATCAGGAAATAAGATTGGTCAAGAAAGGATATCAGCCCGTCGCTCAGTTTCTTGAAAATGAGGAAGGATACCTCGTTTCTGACCCGGAGAAGCTGAAAACTGAACGGTACAAATATTCCTGCTAAATTGCTCGCTGATAGTTTTCAGTCTAAATTAGCGAGATATATGTGAAGCGGAAAGCTATTATGCACCTAGGGTTTGCAATCCGGATATTCGGATATCCATTTTATCCGGATATCCGCCACATTTTGAATCCGGATAGTTGGCACTTAATTATTCGGATATCCGGACAATTCAGTTATTAATTTGGAGGAGTTATTTTAACCAAATGGTGCCAGAAATTCATACTATTTCATCAAATTATTCATACTATATTTATTTGCACCGAAAAAATGAAAATGATCTCATAAAACTAAGAGATTTACTGTTTTTGTTTTATTTATAGCACTAACCAATATTTGGCTTTACCGGCAGTGTATGGATGTATTTAGTTTCATGTTACTGTTTTTGAATTGAATCAGCAATTCTAAGCATAGTTCTATAGAAGATAAGCATTTTTGCATTTCTGTGATACAGGTACTCTCATAATAGATGCAAATAATTATGATAGCTGGGAATCGCGGTTCAAAATCATGATTCCTATGTACCAACAAAAGTGGTTCGTAATCATACTAAACAACTTTTATTAAGGTTTAGCTGAGTTAATGGTTTACCTACCCAGTACCCACTATAGACCCTTGACGACTTCGTGCCAGCAGACGCAGCTCATCATATTAAACAACTATTGCTGTAAAGCTTTTCTATGTCTTATAGTTTAGATGTGTTTCATATCAAGCAACCAAGATAGAGTAAGAAGATAGAGTTATTTTCGTTTCTCATATGTTTAGCTGGGTGCCTGATGTGCCCTGCAAAAGAACTGCAATAAAGTTCTTTCCTTATCTGGGGGGGGCACGGCAGTGACCCCACCAAGTCGAGCTGAATGCGGCACGGCCGTACCATCCTTTTCTCGAACCAGTTCAGGCCATTTTTGACCCCCCCCCTAACTCCCTTGTCGATAAGTTTAGAACCCTCATTTTTAAATATCTTATCAAGCATTGCATAGACACAGTACATTTCAAATTTCATTTAATTTGGACCAGTAGTTTAGAAGTTATAGTTAGTCAAAGTTTCTTAATTTGCTGCCTGACTGACTGACCGATCATCAAAATTCTAAGGTACTTCTAGCAGACTGAGGAGCTTGAAATTTAGAATACACCTTGTTTTTAGTGTATGAATAAAGGGAAAACTATAACATTCTGTAAATTCGGTTACAACCGCATAACTAACTTTGTATTTCCATACAAATGTATAAGATTACAAAGTTAACTTTGCGGATGAGCTTTGAGGAAATCTGTAGCTGAGGCTCAAGAAGTAGTTCCAGATAAGAGAAAGAGGAATACTATCTACAAAAAGAAATGAGATCCCACCAAAAACATTTTCTTGTAAAAAGAACCAAGTCTCGCCGCTCAGTTCATCTACTGTAAAAAGTTGTGAGATCCATGTCATGCCAAGTCGGTTATTGATTTATTCAAGGACTACTTCAGGGAACTTTCATCTTAAGCTATTGCGTAATTAGGTAACAGACATCATCTTACAGTAACTATATTGATATTTAAAAACTTTTATATTTACAATAACTAGAATGACCCGGCCATCGCACTAGACAATCGTATCTCACAAGCTAATAGTGTGCGATTGCCAAGTCATTCTAGTTATTGTAAATATAAAAGTATTTAAATATCGATATAGTTACTGTAAGATGATGTCTGTTACCTAATTACGCAATAGCTTAAGATGAAAGTTCCCTGAAGTAGTCCTTGAATAAATCAATAACCGACTTGGCATGACATGGATCTCACAACTTTTTACAGTAGATGAACTGAGCGGTGAGACTTGGTTCTTTTTACAAGAAAATGTTTTTGGTGGGATCTTATATAGTTGAGCGGTTGTTCCACATCGAGTACTTCAGGCTCTCGATACTTTTTCTATAAACCAGCAGAAGGAGAGGAGAGAAGAACTTTTGCTATGAAACTATTTCTGCATCTTTTAAAGAACCTAGGTAATCTGGAGGTCTGTATCAAGAACTAATAACTCTCAAGTACTGAAAAATAAAGAACTTGTCCATCTTCAATATGGTAGCAATCTCTGTGCTAAATCCAATAAACATAATTTTTTTGGGTAAGCTGTAAGAGTTACTTTTCCGATTATAATATTTTTTGCGGATTTTTTATTTGTGTTTTTAATTATTAGAATATATTTTAAAAAGAAATTCAACGAATTTAACCATCTTTTGTTAAATATTTGTTTTATCCGGATATTCGGATATCCGGATATTTGAAAAGAAATTATCCGAATTATCCGGATTGTAAAAATTAACGGATAATGCAAACCCTATATGCACCTGAAGAACAACAAATGTCCAGGGATTGACGACATGCCGGTAGAACTGTGGAAGTATGGCAGAGGAGCACTACAGTCGCAAATGAGAATATTGTTACTCTAGAAGGAAGAAAATCTGCAAAAAGAGTGGAATATGGGAGTTATCTGCCCGATTCACAAAAGAAGCTCTTGAAATAAATTCTCCAACTATAATGGTAGGTACCTATCGCGCTACTCCCGACTACCTACAAAGTACTGTCTTCTTGTCTCTCGGATGCTTTTGAAGTGGACACAGGGCTCAAACAAGGAGGCGCGCTATCACCTATGTTGTTTAACTTGATGCTCAAACACGTGGTCCAAAAAGTTCGTTGATGGAGTGGAGTTAAACGGAATGCATAAAATAATAGGTTATGCCGACGACCTGGCCCTAATAGGTTGAAGTGCTGCAGACGTGAAAGCAATGGCCAGTAAACTGGAGGAAGAAGGAAGAAAAGTAAGTCCCACGGTAACCCATGACAAGACAGAGTACCTCCACATGAGAAGATTCAAGAGCGCCAAGACTAAGAGAAACAACCTTATAGCCAATGACACCTCCTACAAAGGGGTGAACAAATTTAAGTACGACGAAATCAACATTCGCGTCCAGAATGCCCCAAGGTACTCAGCAGCCCTGCACAATGTGTTGAAATCGAAACTTGCAGGATAACAAGGGTTCGTATTTACAAGACCGTCATATGACCTTACCTTAAGGCCTAATAATGTACGGATGCTGTTGTAGTTTTTTGTGTGTCTAACTACACATAAAGTCTGGATTGCGTAATATTTTATAAATATATTATTATAATACCATTTTCTCAAGAATTAACAAAATGAGTGCAGAAATTGAAGTCACGTCACAACGACATAATATCTATAGAAAAAACCAGCCAGGTCAGCTGTCAGTCCAAAGAGTTCTTGTGCTCGAACATGCTCCCCGGCCTTGGAAGCAGCAGGTTCCAAAGACTGCAGCAGGGTGAGCAAGATCCACAGCTAGCAGCTATTCGTCCAGTGGCAGTGGGCAGATCTTCGAAAATGCTCGCCGTACGATACCAGAAGCAGTCCGGATATCAGCCACTCGAGCCACTCCATCCTTGCCTGGATAGACTTCGACAATGCGGCCTAAACTCCATTTCAAGGGAGGTTGGTTGTCGTCTTTCATAAGAACCAGCGTGTCCTTTTGTAAACCATCTTGATTCTCTCGCCATTTGGTTCTGGTCTGCAGCTCCGAGACATATTCTTTCGACCAACGGTTCCAAAAATGCTGCCGGATTTGTTCGACCCTTTGAAAGCGTGTCAGGCGGTTGGCAGGGACGGTTCTGATGTCTTCGTCACAGACAGGCGCTGTCAGAGGACGGCCAACCAGAAAATGACCAGGGGTAAGAGGGAGGTAATCATGAGGATCTGTTGACATTGGAGTCAAAGGACGGGAGTTCAGTATGGCTTCAATTTGCGCCAATACAGTGCTGAGCTCCTCAAACGTTAAACGTACGTTACCTACCACACGTCGCAAGTGATACTTACAACTCTTAACCGCGGCCTCCACAACCCTCCAAAATGACTGGCATAAGGAGGAATCATTTTAAATTTAATATTCTGTGATGCAGCGTATTGTTTGATATCACCAGAACAAGTGGAAAGAAATTTGCCGAAGTCATTCATCAAACCAACAAAGTTCTTCCCATTGTCTGAAAATATTTCAGCCGGTTTGCCACGGCGTGAAATAAATCGCTTCAAAGCTAATAAATACGCTTCAGAAGTGAGATCGCTAACTAACTCTAAATGAACTGCGCGCGTAGTAAAACATATAAATAAACAAATGTATGCTTTAACAGTTTGAGCACCTCTGCCTCGCCGGTTTAACATAATCAGAGGTCCCGCATTATCTACACCACAATACATGAAAGGATACCCGGGTTCTAATCTCTCTTTCACTAAGTTACCCATTTTTGGTGCAATAATTTTACCTCGCATACGTACACACTTTACGCATGCATGACAGGTCTGGCGTGCAAGATTCCTACCACCAAGTGGCCACCATGACTCCCTGATAGTACACAACAGTAACTGCGGCGATGCGTGCATTAACCGTTTATGCTCAAATCGAAAAAGCAAAATTGAAAAGTGATGTTTACTTGAAATAAGTATGGGATGTTTCTTGTCAAAATCGAAGTTAGGGCTATCTTGAATTCGACCACCGACGCGCACTAACTGATCCTTATCAATAAACAAATCCAACTTTGATAAGTGAGTTTGTTTCTTACTCACTTGACCCGTTAAAACGAGTGAATCGCGCACATCGGAAAATGATTCACGTTGCGAAAGTCTAGCGAGCGTTATCGTGGCTTGGTTTAGTTCAGTCGCAGTTAACACACCCTTCCACTTATCATCTTTATAACGTGCGTTATGTATAAAGCGAAGCACATAAGCGGCGGCACGTTGCATGCGGTTATACTGAGAAAACCTCGAAAACGGAAATAAATTTTCTTCATTTTGCGTGTTAATGACCAATGTGTGTGTCTCATGAGTTTTTAGCTCAGGCAAGTTCTCCGGTAAAACCTCAATCTGGTCGTCTTCCGAACTATCAAATGTAGGGTCATGCAAGAAATATGGCCCAGTGAACCACAAATTATTGTCATTTAATGCATCTACACTTTGTCCCCTCGATACTAAGTCGGCTGGATTATCTACGCCACTAACATGACGCCATGAATGGCCTTTAGTCAATTCATGTATCTCCCCGCCCTATTCTGGACGTAAGTTTTAACATGTTAGACGGAGTACGTAACCAACCTAGCACGATAGTCGAATCTGACCAGAATACAACTCTATCAAAACTAGATCTCAGTGAGCGTGAAATTTTGTCATATAATCGCGCTCCCACTAACGCCCGCACAGTTCGAGCCTAGGTATAGTCAAAACGGGCTTTATAGATGCTACCCTACCCTTTGAACAAAGTAGCCGCACGGTAACATTTCCTACGTTGTTAATTGTACGCACATAGGCGCAAGCACCATAAGCCGCCAGGGACGCGTCTACGAACATGTGTAATTCAGTAACTACAGGGTGTTCACACATCACAAATCGAGGCACTCGAATCTTATTGAGCAACGACAAATTGTTTACAAAACGCTTCCAAATTTGCGAGATTTCATCGGGCACTGGTTGATCCCAGCCGAGATCTAAAAGCCAACATTTTTGAAACAACATCTTCGCTTGTGTTATGACTGGACTCAATAACCCGAGTGGATCGTAAATTTGTGATGCACCCGATAGTATTGTACGTTTCGTAATGGGTTGTGTTTCAGGGTCAAATTGAGTATGAAAATACAATTCGTCACGATGTGGGTACCACCTAAACCTAAGGTTTTGCTGTGAACATGCTCACCTAACGAAAAATCTTTTGCGTCAGTAGGCATGTCTACGTCTGAGTCTACGTCGAAATTATAAATCCATTTACGTAGAGGAAAACACCCAGACTGCAAAACTTTTGCAGTGTCATTGCAGATCTGAATTAGCTTATTTTTATCATTATTGCCACAAATCAGATCGTCAACGTAAAAATCTTCGTGAATCGTGCGTGCTACTTCAGGGTCCTCACATTCTTGTGCTAATTGTTTCAGACACCTGCAACTGAGAAACGGCGCAGACGCGGTACCATAAGTCACTGTGTTTAACTGGTAGATACCCAAGGGATCGGATTTATCATTGCGCCATAAAATCAATTGCAAGTCGCGCTGATCTTTATCTATCAAAACCTGTCTATACATTTTTCTATGTCTGCGCAAGCTACATACTTGTTCTCTCGAAAACGCAACAGAATCGAAATTAAATCACCCTGTATAGCCGGTCCAACGTACTGTAAGTCATTTAATGACTTTCCCGTACTAGAGGCTGCGCTTCCATTGTACACGACACGTAGTTTCGTAGTCGTAGCAAGTGGCCGAAATACACCGTGATGCGGGAAAAAATAATTTGGGGACCCGTATGATGTGACACGACTCATGTGACCTAAGGTTTCATACTCATTTAAGAATTCCGAGTACAACTTCTTATACTCTGGATATCGGTCTAGCCGTTTCTCCAAAGCATAAAAACGTCGTTCAGCTTGTGCAAACGAATCACCCAACAAATCAGGTTCATATTTGAACGGTATGCGTACGCAAAACCTGCCCTCAGATGTGCGTTTCATAGTATGAAGGAAATGTTCTTCGCATGCACGCTCATCGTCACTGCGTGAATCAACTGGTTTGGCGCTAATAGGTAGCTCTTCGAGCTCCCAAAGCTGCGGACTTGTTTGTCTAAAGACGGCATATCTATAGATTCTTGTATGTCTAATGTTTGCGTGAAGTTACAATTGACATATTTTGAACTTTGTTTAGTATATCCTGATACTGAGCCTCCAATGATCCACCCTAACTTTGTGTTGATTAGATAGGGCCCATTAAGTAGGCGTATTTTTCCCGCAACTACCAAGTCCCAAAATCTATCAACGCCGATAAGAATATCGACTTTTCGGCTTTCATAGAATGTTGGATCGGCCAACGTAATGTTGTCAGGTATGTACTTAAAGAAATCTTTACGCAACAATGTATGGCCTGGTAAATTGTAAGTAAGCTCAGGCAGTACTAGACATTGAATGGGTGTGGTGAAGGTTTTATCCAATGAACGCAGTTCCATATCACAACGGTATTTGCTCTGCGCCACGGAATTACCTACCCTCGAATTTGTATAGTGGACTGTACTAATTGTAAACCTAACTTGTCACACAGCGATTGAGTAACTAAGCACTTCTCACTGCAATTGTCAAGCACTGCGCGCACTTGATGAAAGTTGCCATTTTTGTCGGATACTTCCACCAATGCAGTAGACAACAGACTTGGTTCCATAAAACTCGACCGTGTGTTCGTATTCATGTGCGTCTCATTCTCTACTTGGACTGAATAGCTCTGCGATTGAGCCGATCCACGCGAATGAGTAGAGTTGGAACTGTTGTCAGAGGGAACCGTCGCCTCCCGCGCCTCAGCTGCCGACTGCAAACTAACCGTAGCTTTATTTACTTGGCTCGCGTTTGCATGATCACAAATCAATGAATTATGTTTTTTAGTCTCGCACTTCCTGCACGGACCATACTTACAGTCGGTAGCCGTGTGCGTTGGGCTGTTCATACAGTTCTCACATAGGCGGTGTTTGCGAACAATCTGAATCCGGTCCTGGATACTAAGATCAAGGAATTTTTGGCACGAATACAGAGGATGCGGCGCACTACACAGAACACACAATCGTTTGCGTGTTTGATTATTTTTTGTGTTAGTATTAGTGCCCGTTTTCTCTGTAGCTATGTGACAATGAACCTTCTGCGCGACAGAATTGGAAGGTTTGTTCTGTGTGTTTTGCGTGTTATTCGTCTTGTGTGAAACCGAGTGTGAAAGAGTATCTAACATATCCGCCTTTTGTCTAAGAAATTTCACTAAATCATCTAATTTTATGATTTTAGAATCATCAGTCACTGATAAGGAACACTTATGTTGTTCCCACTCGCGTTCTGTGCTTTGATCGAGCTTGGAAACTATCATATAGATTATTAATGTGTCCCAATGTTCGGTACTTTTACCGAGCAATTTTAAAGCGCGTATATTTTTTAAGGTCACATCAATAAGTTTCCTTATCTGCGGCGATGATTCTTTTGTAATCGACGGCATGGTAAACAAAGACTTAACGTGCTTCTGAACTAAAAGTTTCGAATTATCGTAGCGATTAAGCAGAAGCTCCCATGCAGTGTCGTAGTTGTCTTCGCAAAACTCAATCGAATCAACAACTAACTGAGCTGAACCTTTTAAAGTCGACTTAAGGTAGTGAAATTTCTGTATTTTTGAAATTGATGGGCATTTATGGACGAGAGACTGAAATGTATCACGATACTCAAGCCAATGATCAAATGAACCGTCGAATTCGGGCAAAGATATGATAGGCAACTTAACAGACGGAGTTTGACCTGCACCAGACGAACCAGATGAACCGCTAGCTTTCTTATCTTCCTCATGGATAAGGCATTGCGCTTTGGCCAATACGGAATAATAATTGGACTCAAAGGTGTCGCGATACGCTTGTTCCTTCTCAGTATCGGCTGCCGATTCGCTCGCTAGAGTTTCAATTTTCTGTTGAATATCTTGAAACGAATCATACAAACTCTTAACGTTTGTAATACGCAGATTTAACTCTATACGCTGCTTTAGTGATAAAAGGTTGCCTAACTCTACATGACCTTCTAAACCCTCTACATGTTTCGTAAAATTGGTGAGACCCCTTTTTATAATACCCCTCTGGGCACTCAACTCTGTTTTGTCAGTCATTTTGGAGGAGTGTAGAAGTACTCACATTCAACGGTCGCAGATCACGATGGCTATTGCGGTTATACCTTTGATTCCAACACAATATCTCAAATTGAACGTGCAGCAGGACAACGCAATTTTAAGCCGAGATAACACAACACTGAAAATAAACGCAAACTAAAACACACGGAATAAAGGGAAATATGAATAAGAATGTATGAAAAATGGTTGGCACGTCAGTCATATGAGCGCTGCGTGATGCGTCTCTTTCTGACGTGGATCCTGCGTAGATCTATCTTCAACCAGTTCCTAGATCACGCTGTGATCTGGTTCCTCATCCATTCGTTTATTCCATCTGCGACATATATGTATAGGTCGCTGTTGCGCGTAGGTATATGTACTTTTACGGATTAAATAATCCGAGGCTCGAAGAGCCAAACAACTTATGTTGTAGTTTTTTTGTGTGTCTAACTACACATAAAGTCTGGATTGCGTAATATTTTATAAATATATTATTATAATACCATTTTCTCAAGAATTAACAAAATGAGTGCAGAAATTGAAGTCACGTCACAACGACATAATATCTATAGAAAAAACCAGCCAGGTCAGCTGTCAGTCCAAAGAGTTCTTGTGCTCGAACAGATGCCAAACATGGACGTTATCCTTGACGGAGGAAGAAAAGCTCTTAATATAGGAAAACACTACGGAAAATCTTGAGACCAACTCAGAATGAGCATGACACTTTTAGAAATAGAAAAACAGGGAGATAGAGAAAATCATCGCCCAATACCATCGGGGAGAGTGAAGCCGATAGGCTGCGCTGGCTGGATTGGCCACGTCGAGCAGATGGAAGGGGTCGGCCGACGGGCAAGCGTCGTATCGGACAACCTACGTATAGATATCGCTGGACTGACGAAATCTTATTTCCTGAAAATTTGCGAATTTCACTTGATCTAATTAGTGTCTTTATTTCTCCAATTTTGCGTTTTAGGTGGTGTTTTTTCGCATTTCTTATAGTATTCTTGCATCTTGTGTGCACTTTATCGTACAACTCTTTATCTTGTTCCGCTAGGATTTTGTGATTTCTCCTTTCTTCTACATCTATTTCGCATCATTGTGTCCACCATGTTCTCTTTGAGTGTCGTTTCTTTCTCCATAAGATCTTAGTCTCACCTCTTTAATGAGTCTCATCGGGTCGTTAAACGACTCGGTGTCCCATACGAGAGAGAGAACGTGTCTCGGGTTCGGAAATTTCCCAGCCTTTTCAGTGCATTTTAGACCTCCAAACCCTCAAACCTGTATCGGAGTTCCTGTCGGAAGACCTAGATTTTGCTGGACTATCGAAATTTTGAAGGACCTACACTCTAAAAGCCTGATTGAAAGCAAACTGCGCAGAACAGGGAAGTGTGGCGTGCAGTTGCATCGGAGGCCAAGATCCACTTCGGGTCGCTGAGCCAGCGGAGTAAGTAAGTATTATTTTAGTTTCTATAACCCGACAAAAAATAGCTTTTAAAGTTTTTTAATTGTTGTAACCATGCTATGTACCTGGTTGTGCTTCAGAAGAATAATGCAGAACAATTATTTACCTTATATTTGACACCATACCCGTGCATATACAACAAATAGTCGTGGCGCGGAAAGAGACAGCGTTGTACTCAAGTCAGTGTAACTTAAGTTCTCTTTAGCCGAACAAGAAAGTGCTTTTAGATTTTTGTAGCTATTGCATTGAACGTTACTTTTCTTCTATGTCACTTTTGTTAAAAATGATTATTTTTAATTCTATAGCCACACAAATAAATTATTTGCTGATTTTTTTTTACATAAAGTATTTTAATTACGAAATTATGCTATGTACCTGGTCGTAGTTCAAGACAAATATGTAGAACAATTAATTAGCTTTCATTTGATACCATGCACATGACAATGCAACTTATAGTTTTCAAACAATTTGCAGTTTTCTAAATGCGGCGGCCGCCATCTTGATGACGTCATTTCTGCGGGAGACAGGCCCTCATCAGCTTGTCTCCCGGCGGTTTTCTAGAGCTTATGTCATGTTTATTAACATACTAAAATTTGGTACCGGTATGACAATCCGAAGTATTTATCGGCTAACTTACGGGACAAACCGTAACCACAAAATAGAGAGTTAACAGAAGGTTCACTCAACCTTATTAGGATTTACTACTGTCAAAAATCTCAAAGCTCAATGCACCAAATCAATTCGCCCCACAGTTTACAAAAGGAATAATCTACGCAACTGGCTAAAAATTAAGTAATGCGGAATAAAACTCAATTTATTGGAGTTTTTAATGCACTCACAGTGTTAAATTATTCTCATAAATAGTATTTTGTTGTAAATACTATTACTAGATGATGTCGCTTAATCGTCGCTTCTAGACGAGCATCAGGAGTTTGAGAAATTCACCAGCGTCCACCAGGCGCACGTAGCTCAGTTGGCAGAGCGGTGGGACGGTACCCCACGGTCCCGGGTTAAAGTCCCGGCGGTCGCTAGTGAATTATTCAATTATCTCATTTTCAGTTTATGAAAAGTCAATTTAACGGACATCTCTTATAACGAGCTGACGCGAGCGAGGCGAGGCGAGCAACGCAAGCAGAGTGAGCAAAGTGAGCAAAGTACTCATTATCATAACCTGTGTTATTGACATGTTCTCCAAAAGGCATCAGTTGAATGCAAATGGTATCTCTCATTCACTCGCGAAAACAGACAGTCGAATTGAACCAACAATAATGTGGACGGACGATATTTAAACGAGCTGCAATATTGGCACTTGATCTGCAATACTTGCTGCATTAAAAAGAAGTATTTTCGTACGTTATTAAACAGTTGTGTTAAAGTCTTCATTAGATTTACAGACAATTAATAATTCATTTATTAAAGTAACTGTGATAATAACAGCGCTATTGCAAAAACAAAAACGCGCGTAGGTATGTAGAACCTAATATTATAATTCATTCAACCGTGACGTTTCATTGAATATATTATTTCATTTACAGGGGACTTGATTCGACGTAATCAAACAAATCAACCCTCTTGGCCACAAATGGCCACATGCAGGCTTGTCCCAAAAGCAGAAAGTCTACGTACTACGGATGGTATACGCTGTGGGATCTCATAATTATTGAAGATTGAGTCCAAGGCTCAAATTGCAGCTAGAAAGTTGGGCGTCCTGAATAAAATCAAGCGGTACTTCACGCCTGAACAGCTTCTAACTCTTTATAAAGCTCAAGTCCGATCTTGCATGGAGTACTGCTGTCACCTTTGGGATGGCTCGGCTAAATACCAACTTGCTGCAATGGATTCGGTGGAACGCAGAGCCAAGAGATTAATAGGCGATAAAAAACTGGTGGCGACCAAGCTTCACAGCCTGGCTCACCGCCGCAAGGTTGCTTGCCTATCGGTCTTCTACAGATTGTACTTCGGAGAGTGTGCGCGTGAGCTGCATGAGCTCATACCACCGTCCCCTTTCTTCCATCGGACATCCAGACGCACGGCCGGCTACCATCCGTTCTTAGTTGATATACCCACATTACGCACTAAGCGCTTCAAATCATCTTTCATTATGCGCACGGCTAAAGAATGGAATTCCCTGCCTGCGTCTGTATTTCCGAGTGCATATAACCTGAATCTCTTTAAGTCTAGAGTGAATAGGCATCTTCTGGGCAAGCTCGCTCCACCGTAGATCCCATCTCTGCTCTAGGGTAAGATTGGGGTCAAGAGTAAGCCCATCATAGATAAAAAAAAAGAAGATTGATTTCGCTACCTAGCGTAAAACATTACAAAGCCACAACAACACCATTTAGTCCACCGTTTAAATAAGAGCCAATGTTTAATATGTAAATCTGGTTTTAAAGCGTCACCGTGTTTGATATTTTCATTTCGTTTCGATCGTTGGTCACGGCATGTTTATTGATGAGTGTGACTTTGATTGGCAGACAGACATGATAAAATTTATTCGTCCATGTCGACACTTCATTAATCGGCATTTTAATTTTATTAGCCTAACAATACATAGTATAAAATGATGTCGCTCTTTACGTTTCTCTGTATGTAGTAGAATTCGCTAACTCCTCCTAAACAATGCAACGAATTTAATACGGTTTTTGTATTAGATAAAGTAATCCAAGAGGCAGGTTTATATGTATAACACATGCTGGGAAAATGTCTTTTCCCCGCGGGAAAATGGCTCGCTAGTAATACCTAAACGTCTATCGTAAAAGCAAACTTGGCTAAAGAATCAAATCTCTGATAATCTAGTTGGTTAACACGTGCAGACTACTTCAATTTTTTAAAGTATAAAACGACTTATCTACCTACTTGTTTTGATTTCGTAGAGGGAAAAACGTGTAGGTATGTTTTGATAATTTTGGTTTACTCTACGTCTGTGTTCTTCCGGAAGTCGAAAGATCAAGATCACAGACTCCAGCTTGTCAATATAACTTTTAATTTAACTTTTAATTATTATGTGTCCAGCTTGTCAGTTATTACTTATTGTACGTTGTGAAGACGTTTTGTTATTAAATCACAGTCGTTGTCGGATGCGTATACCTAAACTATAAACACGAAAATAATAGTACCAGGCGACCATCAATCAGAGACGGTTCAGATCGTACGTCGCCGCCGCAAAAACGCCGCGAACAATAGATGGCTCTGTCGTCGTACTCAAGATGGCTGCCGGCTTTTGGCGGGACGCATCGGACCGCGTAATTGACAAAAGATAGTCTTTGTGTAGTGCCGAGAACGGCTGTCCCCGCAACGTGAGGTTTAAATATTGTAAAATTGTGGACAAAATCAGAATTATTGTACATTCAGCATGGGTATTAAAGGATTTCAGGTTACTATTTAGTCTATGGCAGGCAGAGACAGTCGCACATCTAAAAGTACCAAGTATTATACAATACCTATATTTCGTCAGAAAAATACCGCAGATTTGTGCGGCATATGTGACCTTAAATTCTTTGTTTTGACGGAAAATTACCACATATTCTTAGGAACAGATTCCATTATATTCTACCTACACTACCAAGTCCTAAACAATGTGTATCCCGGGTATCCCCACATCCCCAGCAATATTGTATCGAAAATCCATGTAAAACTAATCAAGCCCTGTATCGGTCACTAATGGTCAGTAAGGGTATGGATAAGTATCGCCAAGTCCCGTACAACCAAGGGTCGGTATGGATAAGTTGCCAAGTTCCGTCCAATTATTCTCAGGTCACCGGGTGAATTGGGACTGGCTCAAGAGTTTCCAATACGAGAGTTGCCAGACGTGAAACATGATCTTGATTTCTGGAAGCAGAGATCTCCCCTAAATATAACGATAAAACTAATGCACAGAAAATAAAAATGGCACAAGCTTTAAAATTACGTCATCAATCTATAAGGGATTTAGAAATCAGAAACGATATTACAAAACAGAAGCAAGTTTGAAATAAAATGACAGGGATTAGTTTCTTTTTTCAAAATGTTTAATATAAGTTGAGAATACAACTATACTCTATCCGCGCGATGAAGATAATATAGCGTCCTCTCAACCGCACTTTTGTATGCAAATGAAAGGGACAAATGATTGCCCTTCCAGGTAAGTGGGCGTCATCAATTGTGTAAAAACGTAAAGATGCGTTTACATGGCTCTTTGGTTAAAGAAGTCTCATAAATACTTTTTACTATTATATTTGGTTTTCTTTGGTCTATTACATTATTTAATAAGTAAAAATAATTTTAGGTAAATACATCTGTGTATGTTTTACAGGAAATAGTCCAATACACGCGCTAGGTCGTAGGAGAAATAAAATAATCGATATAAGAACAAAAGAACGCGTCCGCTCCGTGCAAGCCACAGAAGTAGACTGAAATTGCACCGCCATGTAAACGCACCCTTGCCTCGTTATCGCTAACCAATGGCAATCATTTTGCATTTTCTGGTATTATCTTCATCGCGCGGATAGAGTATAGCAGCAGTCGCGCACGCATGGCGTTCCATTTTCCATTTGTGAGATCTTCCCGCTTAAGTGAGAACTATAATGTTGTTATACAGATTTTTAGGTATTTTTCGGGAAGTTTAAACAGCATCTGGCAACCCAGCACCTCGGGAGCTTTGATGTCCGCATCTATTTGCACCTTTGACGCTTTGCGAGTTCTTCCCAGAAAGCTCAGGGAATTCCGGGACCTGAAGACCAATACTAAATGTATTTGCAATAAGGAATGGTATCTACTTTGCTTTATTACACTAGCTATACACATATAGGATGAAATTTTACTAGTGACCGTAAGCGAAAACTCAGAATCGGCTGGTGATAAGGAACATAGGTCGAAATACGAAAAAAATGTTTGGACCTCCCATAGTAACTGAAATCAGCTGATCGACAAATTTGTATGGGAGGTCCAACATTTTTTTTCGGATTTCGACCTACGTTCCTTGGGGAAAATTGTTCCTTATCACCAGCCGATTCTGAGTTTTCTCTATCGAACACTAGTAAAATATCACCCTATATATTTATGAATTTCTCCATTAGAAACTTAACGTAGTCCTCTGTCTAACAGGCTCAGAAAAACACTTTGTCTACTGGTAAACGGGAACAGCAAGCAAAACCGCTGGGTGAGCCTCTAGTCGAAATACCTTAACAGCCACAACAGTCCACTGCTGGACATGGGCCTCCCCCGTATTGGGGGGTATTGCCATACTCACCACGCTTGGCAGGCGGATTGGCGAGCGCAGTGCAAGATGTTTAATTCACAGGGAACATTCCCTGGATAATTAAATTATCCCTTAGTCGCTTTTCACGACACCCAAGGGTAGAAGTGGGGTGATGCTATTCTAGGCCGGCATCACACGGCTACAATATAAGTCGAAATACAAAGGAGCAAAATTGATTTGTGATAGCAAACATCTTTTTATCACATACTTTTTTATTACTTTCTTATTTAGAGTCTACTTAATTTGAGAGCTACTTTTACAATCATAGGATTAGAGGTGTCTCAATGCAAGCTTTATGTTGCAAAGAAGAGAAGAAAATCCTATTTTGAAAACCCTGGGGATCATTACACTAATCTCAATACCAAATTCAATCCCACCAATAATGTTAATACTATTAACTGGATTGCTTTATTGTTGCTATGACAGGATGATTGCGCCATACCACTTCGTTAGGCCCACAAAAAACCTCATAAAATATGAGGAAACCGGGGAAAGAGGGGTTCTGTTCGCAAATTGGCCCCTACACCAAATTACAGAGGGTTGGCCATCGGTGGCAGGCATGCATTATTCCCATGCATCGTTCGTAGGGCTGGCGATCTCAATATCTGGACTTTAGAAATTGTAAGTACAATCTTTATCCGTATCCTATATTAGAATCAATCTTCTAAGAGTTGGCGATCATTTGGATGGAGTTGGAGATCCTTGTTCATGATTCGTACAATCTATATAGTTGAAATAAAACCTATTTCATTTACTAGGTAAACACAATCTTGCTTATAATTGCATCCTGTAATTATAAAATAACTTTGACTCCACAATAGTAGTTTTTATAACAAGGGAATAAAGTGATATATTTAGGGCGAGGGCGCTATTTTGAATCATGAGCGGAACGAGGGATTCTAGAGTAAAATCCCGAGCGTAGCGAGGGATTTTAAAGTAGAATCGTGAGTGAAGCGAGGGATTCAATGTAAGTCGCCCGAGAATAAATAACTTTATACCCGAGTGATACATACTACTTTTCATCCCCCTCTATGAGAAAAACAATAAATACTTACTTAATCGAAGTTCTTTAAATATTGCTTGCTATTATCCATTATTTTACAATACATCCTATAAATTGCGTTATAAACATCCAATATTTACAAACCCATTATCACACATCACATTTCATTTCATATTAATGCAATATTATAATTGTGAGGTTTTATATTGTTGTTGCCCATTGCCGGCCAGTTATCGCGCCAAAAGAAAAATAAAATTTGACACATTACTTTTTAATTTCAATTTTTTCTAGGAATTAGGTCTTTTATGAGCAACATACTAGGTGTAAAATACTCAATAAAATAGCAGATAACAGGTGGTGTTGCAGAGAAAAAAACCCATCTGTAGTAAATTTTCGATTGATTGGCTGCAAATATTTGTGTTCCAAATTCAAATGAATTTTAATCCCTTGGGATTAAATAACCTATTTTAATCCCACTTATGTGCGACCAAAGCGTAGTTTTTTGAATAGAGGGGATGAAAAGTATTTTTACCTTCTGGGATACTCCTCTCCTTTATGTAAAAATATCAGAATATTATTTGCATTCACGACAGTAGGCGTAGGCTTGTTTCATTGTGGATCGCAGGTATTTCTCGTTACAAGAATTGATTCTACAGCAAGCCTCTTCTTCTTTTTAAGAGCTTGGCTCTTGTCGGTGCAGTAACCGCCATTCTTGTCTTCGTTCCGCCAGTGATTTGACGTGCTTATACGACACGACATGAACCTTTTCTTTTATTTGTTCGAAATAATTTTTCCTTGGTCGGCCTGGTCTTCTCCTGCCTTCTACAACTTGGCATATATTTATGGAGTACGCGCGGCAAGCCAACTTGCTCGTTTCGCAAACTCGCTATCCTACGTAGTTGGGACATCCCTACAGGCGGGCGGACCGCATTTACAACGTAATGGCACATAAGAAATTCTTATTGAAAGCCAGAGTTTACGGCTACGTGGTTTGCGCCGTCCTTGCATTTTTTATAACGCGCTGATAGGACGATGTAGCTATTGTGTTGTGAACAGAGTGGCTAGTGGGCAGTTTATTACTAGGATTAGTATTACACTGGTGTAAGGGGTCGTTTCGTGGAACAACGATTTACAAATTCAATTCAATGCTCAATGTGTAGGACAGTACGATTAACAGACTGACATCGAATCGTTCTTGTAAATGTAGTTTCTAGAATTCATTGTAGATGTTGATAACTCTGCCCGTTGTAAGATCGAATATCAACCGAAAGGGTATGTACAGTCTCTCGCGCTAAAAACAATTCAAAATTTAAGCTTTTCATTTTTTTCAGACTGGCACATTTTACAACAATAATTCTACAACATACCTAATTTTTTTACCGGCTTGTAGGTATCAATCACAAGAAAATCGAAATCTTAAAAATAGAATTCTTCATGAGTGTATCTACCTACCCTTCATGACGTGTATTTGTAGATATCATAGAAATATTGTATACATCTTGTATTGTATTGTTTCCAAGTCACATTTCCACACAATTCGTAGTTTTTTGGGCACCAGTGCAATTTTCCGTTCCGTTTAACCGCTGCAAAGTACCAGGAGCCCATAAAAATGCGGAGCTGTCCAGAGGAGGGCGCGTGTAACGGAACTGTTGCCGGTGGAAACTCCAACAACGGCATTAGTTCCACACTGTTCCGCCACCGGGTAATTATTCGGTACAAACTAGTGGCGGTTTTAATCAGGGAACTTTTCAGGAGTTGTGACCCCCCCCCCCCCTGCGACCCCCTAATGTCCTGGACAAAGGGGGTGGGTGATGTACAGCCAGGTTCCCCGAAAATAGAGTCCTTTGAACGTAATGGGATGCGGTTTCTTTTGTGGTCTTAATTTAGTGTTTTGAACTTACATTAAGTTGTTTTTTTACACTCGATCGAGAATAAGGAGCGCCACACGGAGTAGTCACGGCGTAGTGACGGCGTGATCACGTGCGTAGAGATGACTTTGTATCATATGGGGTCGTATGAGAGGCCGCGCACCGCGTTGCGCGCATAATTACGCGAACGCGTGCGTAGCGCGGTGTGCGGTGTCTCATACAATCCCATATGATACAACGTCATCTCTATGCGCATAATGACGTCGTGCGACTACGTGCAAGTCACGCATACGAGTGTAGCGCCCTTAAATAGCAACGATTTTAGCCGACTCGAAAGAAAGAGAAGCTTTTTAATTTGTCCATGGAACATAATGGTGGTAAATAAAAAGAAAATAATTAACTTCCCATACAAATTCAGTCAATTTTGTTTGGGAGGTCGGTTTTTTTTCTCGTTTACCACCACATGTTCCATGGGAAAAGTTGTTCAGTTTCATGGCCTGAGCACGCCTGCAAAGTTTTCGTTACGCCGTCCCTTACAACCTGTATATTTTAAGCAATAAAAAAATAAAACAATCTTCTTCACATTTATTTTTCCAATTCACCCTCAAAGTCAAATAATAAGATGATTGATCCCACAATATGTTCGAACAAAAACAAGGAACTGCTATTAAAACTTTGAGAATCGCCTATTACGAAGTCTATTGTAATATCAATTGGAATTATACTCAATGCTAAGTGAGGTTCTCAAACTTCATTCTGGTAAATCTCAAAAACATTGGGTGCGATTCTGACGACATCCGCCAAAGCTTGATTTAGAAAAGATCACAGTAGCTCACTTGGTTGGTAGAGCGATGTAACAGTGTTTCACGGTGCTGGGTTCGAGCCCCGGCTAAAATTAATATTTTTCTATTTTTAATTATCTGCGGAAATATTAGTATAAAATATTCGGTGTGAGCACAGAAAATTAATATTCTGTGCTTCTGTGGAACGTCACTATTACTCCAGAGTGGTGAGGGAGGCAATAGAAATCAAAAAGAACCCCAATAATTTCAATCGGGAGGACGGATTTAAATTGTCTACAACATGGAGTCCGGTAATAGACAAAATAAAAACGCGCGATTCACCATCGGACCGATCGTCGGACATTGTGAGTGTTGTGTGCCGGCCTAATGTGTAATGTTTACAAACAATTTAAATTATTAAGACAATATGTGGGTAGCAGAAAATCTAGTTGCCCACCGCCCTGATGACAACTCGCTGCTACTTCAGTCTGCTCGCGACCACGACTGGTGCAACCCAGTCGAAACGTCGAGTGTCCAGGTAAATCGCTTATTTACCTAAAAACTATCGCGATAAGACTCGTTAAAGTAATTATTATGTGTGTAGCAAAGGACTTTCATAATCGAGTCCATTATGTACGTAAGTCACACCGGCTATTCTTGGCTTTATAATTGCCAAAGTTTACACCATAATTTCTTTATGAAATTTTCGTGCCAAATATCTTAATTAAGGGTGAGAGAGTTTTGCAATTATGTCGGGAAACAGGTATGGCTCAAGTTTAATGGTTCCGCAGCTTCAGTTATAATTACTAGAATGAGGCAACACTGAATGGTAAATAAGCGTGATATTACTAAAATGAGGCAACACTGAATAGTAAATAAGCGTGATATTACTAGAATGAGGCAACATCATCGCATCAGTCCATAGCAGTCCACTGCTAGGCTTAGGCCTTGTCCCCCAGGGCACGCCACAAGGCACGCCACAAGGCACGATCTACCGTTTTCGCCATCCAGTCGCTACCAGCCGCTCTCTTTAAGTCATCCGTCCATCTGGCCGGAGGGCGTCCAACGCAACGCTTGCCGAGCCGTCGTCTCCACTCAAGAACTCACTTTCTCCACAATCACGTTCTACGACAAATGTGACCAGCCCACTGCCACTTCAGCTTGCTACACTTCCGTTTCTTTATAAAATGTATGAAAAACGCGACAAAGCTACACACGTAAGACGCGCGTTGCATCGATGACGGCTGACAATCACTTGTCTGACGGATGCCATCTTATGTCTCAAGTCTTACCTACATCTACTCTGTGGAGCTTGCGTCTTAGACCCTATAGCACAAACTGGAAATTTTTTATAGAAGGACAGCTAGCCCCTTATTCCGATCATTTATGCCTACACCCTAGGGTTACGACTTTCTTTTTCTGAATTTTTAATATCCCGTACCTGGGTCAATCTTGCGAATCGTAATTTGGCCGTCCGCCCGCACCGAACACTGTTGAAACTCGCTACTAGCCGGTTCGAACCGGTTCGAGATTGCACGTAAACGACGGCGCGTAGATGTCTGTGTGAGTCTAGCGACACGTTTCCTTGAAGCCGGCTCTCTAGACTGGCGCAAGCCAATACTTACTTTGTGCCTATAGCATTTCTTTGCCTATAACTGTACAAAAGCCCACGCAATGTAATATGGCATATTGATTTCACAATTTATGTGAGTCACGCGATCTAGATGTGAAATACTCGTAATTAGAATGTCAACGTCAAGATTAATTTGCGAGATTTTCTTAATTATTTCTTACATGATATTAATATGATGTGGAGGCGTGCGGGTATTATTTACGAATTATTAGAAATCTAATTTCACTTGGGCCAGACTGACATATCACACGTTTTATTAATCCTATTAAGCCTATTTGTATAAAATCAGTGGTTAGGCAACAAATCGTAGACTGATCCTATCGGGGAGTATTACTATACTCACCACGGTTGGCAGGCGGATTGGCGAGCGCAGTGCAAGAGGTTGCATGCTGCCCATTCCCTGGATGAAAACCCCTTAATCGCTATTTACGACACCCACGGGTAAAATTAGGGAGATGCTATTCTAAGCCGGCATCACACGCTACATAAATGCTAAGTATAAAGTGATCTTTATCTCGCTAGCAGCTATGTCATTTTCTTATGATACTCACAGGATTTATAAATTGAGGTAGATATGACTAGATGATTGCGCGAAAAATCTTTCTTTCTTGACTTCAATCTTTCTTTTTCGAACAATCTAAAATTCTGCGACTGGCTAAGCTTTATCGGTTACAGTAAAGTTCGCTTACTGTTTGTCTCTACTTACCCTAACTACTTTAATATTCTAAACTAGCATTAATATTCTAAAATTCTCATATAAAAATAAAATAATATTCAGCCATACAATATTGCCAACTCGGTCCATACTCTAAGAAACACGCTCCAGATTTATTGCAATTGTTGCTCAACAACGTTCATCGCTCATTCCATCGCGAACGCATTCGTCTTTTTGCCACGAGATGGGGTTGTTTTGCTGGAGAGCAATTTTAAATATTTTTAAAGAAAAATGTAACAATCGCGTGGGTATTAAACGTACAGTTCCCCTGTATCCTACGTGATTATTAGTATATTACTAAATGTGTTTACGGAAGTATATTAAACACATTATACTGCTAAAAATAAAACTCATTATTCAGTTGACCTCACACTGAAATGTTATCAAACTTACAATATCATGACGTCATTTGGATTTTGACTAAGTATTTATAGCTTGTGTTTATCTTCATCATATCAAGCTATTAAATATGAATTATTACAACATACGTTAATTTTTTACATATTTTTTTAATTATTTTTATATCTGCTTATAAAAATCTGCTCATTTCACATGAAACTTAAAAGAAAGTTATTAAATAGTGGTAAATAGGAACCTTATTCATAAGAAACGTAATAAATTTTAATTAAAAATATAATAATAGGTAATAAATTTCACAGAAACGAGATGTTTGATTGAAACTAGATGAAAGTAGAATTTTATCTTCTTAATTTCGCTAGAGTGAATAACTGTAATCTATGTCTAGACAACTACTCAAAGTGGACAAACATTCTTTTTGAAAATAAAGTAGGCATTTTAACGAAGGTAGAAAGGCATAAAACTGTACTAAATGAAAGTGAAAGGAGATTGATCTGAGTATAGACGGTATGGATTTGTAAACTGAAAGGTAAGCTGATGAAAATTGGCATGTACGGACCCTCGCTACTGTACTACTATGGGGTGATGGATGAGGTAGCTAGTACGTATTTCTGAGAACAGGATTCAATGTTTGTCATTTTAGAACTTGTGTAAGTTAACTATAGTACAAAGTGGACATCAGCCCATCGCCTAAATAACGCAACCCATCTGTTTTCAGGAGAAAGTCATTAAAAAATATATTTAATGATTGTAGCTATATCTAGTCGCGTTATAATTCCCATATCCAAGGCTATATTCCAGACATCACCTTATTTCAGTTGTACCTTGCCGTGTGATGCCGGCTTAATAGCATCACCGCATCACCCGAATTCTACCCGTGGGTGTCGTAGAAGGCGACTAAGGGATAATCTTTCAGGGAATGGGCAGCAGCGTTCTTTGTGAATTAAACATCTTTCATCTGCGCTTGCCAATCCGCCTGCCAAGCGTGGTGAGTATGGCGATGCCCTCCTATAGGGGGAGGCCCATGTCCAGCAGTGGACTTTTGTGGCTGTTATGGTTATGGTAACCAAGTTCATTTTAAATAACCTTCTAAAACAACTCGCGTAGACAGGATGTACGCCGGCTTTTAGCCGTCTGAGAGAGAAGAGCACCATCTAATAAATCTCTTGGAATTTGATTCCCCGCCATTACGGCCATATGCCACTGTCCATTGCTGACCGAGGTCTCGTATTACGAATAATAAGTTCCAATTTCTGACTTTTATGAGCACAGATAAAAGTATTCTTGATTTCTAATAAAACTTTGCTTATTAGAAAACCTAACTAACTAGGCTAACTTCTACACACAAATTTAAGATAGAGATTCGTTACTGTTTTTTGAAACATAATTTCAGTATTTTAAATATCTTGCAAAATAAAAGAAAAGCAGTAAAATTCAGAGATGTCGTATTTCCAACCTTAAAAACTCTAACACCGACGACTTTGTGTCCCACTCGAAAAGAAGAACCTTTATCTGAATACTGTAATGACTTACTCTACATAGTTTTATCTCCATACTACTAGACTATAGCTAGCTACAGTCCAGATTCTTTTGTTCTGAAAACTGCACAGATTGCCACATAACAAACATCGTGAGGGCCAACTTGTGCCGTTAAGCTAAACAAACACCTAACTATGCGGCTTACCGGCCAGTTTAGAATGAACTGTCTTTTCAGGAGGGCTGGGAGGAGTAGTTGTGTAGTCCAGTGATCTTAGAAAAAATATTGGTAAGAGATAGAATTATGTAAGTTAAACAAACAAACACCTAACTATGCGGCTTACCGGCCAGTTTAGAATGAACTGTCTTTCCCCCCCCCTCTTATAGGAGGAGTAGGTTTATAGTCCAGGGAGCTTAGGCAATACATTAGTAGAAGAATGAATTAAATGCGAGTTAAATAATCACCTAACTATACGGCTAACTTATTGTCTAATTTAGAATAAACTTTCTTTTCCCCCTTTTAGAATTACAGAGGTAGGTATGTTTTCCAGTACGTTAAGTAAAAATGCACGATTAAAGTCAGGTCCTGCTTGTAAACTGAACAAACACCTAACTATACGTCATAAACTGCCTAGTTTAGAATGTGCTGTCTTTTCCGCCTTTTATATGAGGGGTAAATTAATAAACCCAGTGTTTTTTAAAAAAGCTGCAATGTACAATACAATCTCCAAAAAATAATGCTTTGGTTACGTTACATGACTAAGTTCACGTTAAAAATAAATAAAACAGATTAAAATTAAATTATTAGTCTAAGATATTTCTATCAACAGCTATTACGAAAGGGTTCATCGAGGTGTTCGTAGGCTCAGTGTCCACAACAATAAAAAAGCCGACTTTTTGTAATTATTTTTCCCATCTAACTAAAATAAGCGATGTCCACGAAAAGCGAATCCCTTTTTAACCTAGCCTTTGAAAATATTGTAAAAATTTAATATCTGTTTTACTTGTAAAAGCCAGACAAAGTCTTGATATCTTTAGTTGGACCACACATATTCCAACCTCTATTTACTGGACTATGAACCGAGAAAGGTGATCAGAGCAAAGAGGTCTAACTACACTGGTCACAGAAGTTGTAACGTGCGGGCAATTTATTTGATAATTATTTGATAGTGGTACAGTTACAGTTAGTTACACGCTGAGAGTACGTACTTCTGATTAAGTAGGTCTGTCGAATAGGTGAAAGTTAGGTAAATGTGTTAAAAACAGACATAATTTTCACCCTTTGAGCATACGTGTGAGTTTTTCATATAGGGTCTTTCCTATACATGATGACATACGATAATTACGGTTTAGCATAAGCTCTTAGGATTACTTACTACTTACACATTAGCTTACCTAGCAAGTAATAGCAAATATTGTATGAAGATTATTTTGTAAGATAGATAGTTTAGTTTAGTTACTTTAGTCTTCTTTTGTATCAACCCTGTAACAACTCATTTAATAATGAAGATTATACCTAGTATTTTTAAACGAACGAATTTTGAAAATTTGTAATTACCCTGTCAGATACCCTATAGGTACTTCTTCTTTTCGTGTGGGACACCGAGTCATTCAACTAGCAATAGGTAGCAACTCAAGTAATTTTAAATGCCAGTCGCATTTAATAAGATTTTTGTTTTGTTTTATGTTCTTTATTGTGTACCTATGTGTTACCAATAAAGTGTTCGTCTATCTACCTATCTAATCTATGTATAATAAATAATTCATTTACCTTAATACCTTGCCCATACAAGGCTGTTATGAATGTCCGTCAAAGCCGAATTTCCATTTTATTAAGCCTAACCTAGCGAGAAATTGAGCCCAACGTCCAATAAGGCTAACCTGAATTTGAAAGCGTAATTTGACCACTTAGGGCCGTAATACACCTGGGTATTGTTGAGTTGCTGAATTTATATTTTCTGCGCGAGTCGCCATATCTCATTATCATGTCATTCTCATTCGTACATCAACCTATAGCAGTCCACTGATGGACATAGGCTAGGGTACGCCACAATGCACAATCTCCCGTTTTCGCCATCCAGTCGTTACCAGTCATCCTCTTTAAGTCATCGGTCGATCTGGCTGGAGGATGCCCAACGCTATGCCTTCCAAGCCGTAGCCTCCACTCGAGAACCCGCTCACTCCACCATCCATCACTTCTACGAAAGATGTGACGAGCCCAATGTCACTTCAATTTCCTACAGTTCTATGTCTTTTACTTTGAGTATCGACGTACGATTTTATACAGGGTATCCCGGTTATCATGGTCCAAAGGAAAAATCTTGACTCTGGACATCCTAAGCTAAGTTTTTCTTGTTAAAATTAAAAACGATGTTCTAGTCTAACTTAATCCACAGGACGATCAGTTACCACAATATTAACTTTAAAACAAATTACTAATTCGCAAAGAAGCCGTCTCAATAGCTTGTTTGTCGAGCCCGAAAACTGATTTAGTCAAATTAAATATACTGCCTAGTTATTATTCTGTAGAAGTTTCCAAGTCTGAGCCCTGCCAACCCAAATGTTATTGAAAAACAACAAAGTTTTAAGACTTCTTTTCAGTTGTATGTCTGCGAAGGCTTGAAACGGCGCTAGTTTTTTGGGGCATCATTTTCTTTCTGACCTTTGTGGAGGACGTTGGGCATTACGAGGTGTTTCGTACGTATTTGTCTGTTTATCTTTGTCGTAGACTTCTAATGAGTCTTTCAGAGAATGGCATAGACCACTGAACTAGAAATATCTTACTTTATTTTGACAAAACGTAATGGGATTTCCAAAGAAAAATTTTCCTTCTTAACGAAACCATTTCGATAATGTACGGTGTATTTAGTATAGTAGTATAAAATGAAGTCGCTTTTTGCAAATTCGCTTACTCCTCTTAAACCGCACAATTTGATTGTGATGTTGTTTTTGTGACAGCTAGCGTGATTCAAGAGGAAGGTTTATGTGTATGACACATGCCGGAAAATGCCTTTTTCCCACGGGAAAATTAACTGTAGCGGGCTCTTACGGGCCGCTAGTATTCTTTGTTTTAGTGTTTTTTCGCAAATCCATACTTTTCACGCAATATACCAAGTAATTACCAAACAAGTTCTCATCTCGCGCTTTTTTGTTTCAGGAACGTCGTATACAACCTAAGTTTGACCGACCTCACGGAACAAAGGAGGTTGGTCTGGTACTCGCCCGAGAATGACGTCAAGATGTGCGTCGTCAAAGGGAAGGATGAGGTATGTTAACACCTCTTATTTCATGTATACAGGGTGTTAAATTAAATGCGTACCATAGCTTCAGGGTAGGTTATGTATCGATTAAGGATGCCGTAAAAATATTGAAAAAAATCCCAGTCACAATTTTTTTTTTTACTTTGTTGACATTTGATTAAAATGCCTATATCTCAACCAAAATTCGTTCAACCTCAAAGTTGTTTAGCCGAAAGTACTTGTATGGGCACTCTCTAAACAACAACAGAAAATTAGCAAAAAAATAGTTTTGTTTATTATATACATATAAGAAAAAGCTTTTCTCTCTTTTTTTATATTTTTACGGCATCCTTAATCGATACTTATTGTACCCTGAAGCTATGGCACGCTTTTAAATTAACACCCTGCATTTCATGTGTATTTATTAATAAAACATAGGTACTTCGAAAATTTGATTTCAACAACTCTGAAATACTTGGCAATTGCGGGCAATAAAGTTTCGACTTTTTATCAAAGTTGATCTTTGACGTAATTGTCCATCAAAGATCTTTCATAAGCAAACTGAGATAAGAAGCATATTTTTTTTGCTTTCTGCTAATTGTATTAAAACTTCAGCTTATCAAGACATCGTAGCAAAAAGCTACAACGTGCTACGAAACGTAGCTAATCTCTACGATCTGATGCAAATTTTCTATTCTGCTATCTGATAGTTTTCAAGGAAAGTAATTGCTAGCTCCACGTTTTTATATGAAAGTGATAGTTTATCAGATTCAGAGAAAAAGGTATTCTAGTAAGAATTTGAATCTTTTATGATATCTACTTATCTACTACTCTAATTCGTCTCTTTCACTGTTACAATATTTATTTGCTGATGAGAGCACTTACCTTATTTGCCAAATTCTAGGTATAAGATTACCTTAGCTCTTCCTTTCTACTGTTACTAGGCGCCATCTTGTTGAAAATAATTGAATTTGGAACGAGCTGCGGCGGCCGTATTCCGAACATCTCCAACCTGCCGAATAACGGCAAATTAAAACGCAAATCGAGTGTGAATTCGACCTCCACCTCTTAGACCAAGAAATAAATTAGATGTAGCGCTGGGGTATAGCAAAATGGTACACAAATACGATAGAAAAATACTATATAGTTGTTCATAACAATATTTATGAATTTCTCAGAAATTGATGGATTCTTCTTCTAATAGTTTAGCTTAGCACGCGAAATTAACAGTAGTAATACTTAAAAGTAGATAAATAAGATATTTTTGTAAGATATTATATTTCGAAGACGCGTTTTACACTTATCTAACTTTTCTGTGGTAAGGCCAATTGAAGAAAATTTAGGTTCTCGTGAGTCGTGATGCATCAACCAACAACTGTAAGCATCGTCTCATTTGTAAGCTTTTTTGGCTTCAATGAAATTACTGAATCGCTCTGTCTACTCCTATTCCTAGATCCAATATTTGCGGCTAAATTTAAGACTTCAATAACCTAGATATGAGATTTTGGAGCAGGTTAATGAGCGTTCGTTAGGGAATAGCTGAATGCACATCTAGGTTCCCAGCTACCTGCTACAATTTTAATATTCTGTGCTCGACGTAACCATAACCCATACTGTATACCACCTAGGTATACATGCTAGATACATGTCTAGTTGGTTTTAAAATACACTGAAATCTCTTTAACAGACATTAAAAGGTAGCTGTGTGTAATAGTTATGTAATATTCAACAAATTGAAAATAATTTCAGACAGTTTTTCAAGATGTGAGAAAATAATCTGCTGGAATAAATGCTTATATTTTTTCGTTTAGTCACGTTTTGAACAAGTGTTTAGCACATGTAGTAAACTAATGGATCGATTCTTATGATTTTTTATTAATGGATCTGACTTCGGAATACCTACTCGTATATGGGTGCTCTCTACGGTAACTAGAGGTCATCCATCACTGACCATCATGCAGTGTGGGAGCGATCTGCCTGCAAAAAGTTAAATTTACCACAAGCAAAAACTATAACAGATAATTTGGGCAAGTGTTAGCCGTAGTCAACTTAGACGTTATATGAATCAATACAATATTTTTTCTAATAACTAGAACAATAACCTGAAGAAAACTACTGAAACAAACTCATAATCTATAACGAGCCAACCATATTTCATAACCCAGTAAATTAATACCGCGCTAACTTAAATTACCCACATTTTATGGATCGCGTCATTATGGCAACATTTTTATGTTGCCGCCGCGAGAAACGTCGCTAATTTAATTTTAAATATAGCTTTTTAACGACAGGTTGCATAAAAGCTTAAACAGCTTAAGATGGCTTAGTGTTCCGGTGAAACTGAAAGTTTTTGAATCTTTTGAACCAACAATTCTTAATAATTTCAAAATTTTCTTTTGTTGTGCATTGCATCTCGTTTTAATAATACGATATTAGTTTACAAATATAACGTTAACAATAAACGTAGTTGAATGTATTAGCACATTTTCGATGTTCCTAATATTAATTTACGAGTACCTTATTAGAATAGAACTTTAGACATCGGCTTTCTCGTTTAATCTTATTAAATACCTATACTCTCAGTATTTGTAAGGAAATAAAATAAATCATAAAACTGGATCGCAATTCCTTTACATTTATTCTAAGCTCGTACAAGGAATAAAAATAATAAATTAATTTAGCGGGAATTAGAAAATATTGCTCTATTCATCTTACTTTGTGTAGAACGAGGTCTCAGAAAATCGTTTGTAGGTCACGCGACAAAGAAGAGAGAAATAGTCTACTTGCTTTGTTGTTGGTAAATAATAAACTATAGAAAATCCAGACACAAATTAGGATAACCGAGCGCCTTTACACATGGCTCACTCAGTAGTAGCGACGATTTTGACGCTTACTGACTAGAACTGGAAATAGCTGGAATCTCAGGTTAAGTCAAAGTAACTAAAAAGATGGTTGCCACGAACGTCATATTTCTTAGATTCAACTTGGCTCAGAATCATATGGCGTTTTTGTATCAGGTTTTACTGTTTTGTTACTCTTATATGTTGAGATTTTTGACAGTAGCAACCCTGGCTATGTAACAAATGACAATCGCAAAAATTCAGAATAGGGTCGAGTGAACCTTCTGTAAACTCTCTATTTTGTGATCCAGGCATGATAGATATCTGAATTTTGCCTATAACTAAACTTACCGAACAATATTGCGGTTCGTGACAAACATCGAGCCGACAAATGACAACCTGTGACAGATAGGACACCTGCCTTGACATTGACTTTAAACCTACACAGCCGCTTTGATGCAGCGATGTGTGCAAATGGTATCCGGCTTTTGTATGGGATGTCATGTCAACTCCTGTCGTCTATCAACGGATCCGGAAAACATGCGGTAATCGCCAGAACCGCTTAACAGGCCTCAGACTTCGTTATTGTACCTATACCTAGTCAATAAAACAAAACTAGCTAGGTACTTACGTCTTTGCTTACGTTTAATTTTAAATAGCCAAAAAACACATTTTTACCAACAAATGGCTCCGACAATTTATCTCAAGCAGGAGCTTTCTATTACTATCGCAGTTCAGCTTAAGGGCATACGAAATGCCGCTGCCTAACAGCTTCCTAAGGGCATACTAAATGCAATTTATTTGAACAAAACCGTGCACTTGGCGTCATGTTCCCCAAACCGCTCTTTCAAGACTAACTCTCGCCCGCGGCTTCGTCCCACAGCTGATTGAACCCTGAACGCTGCAGGGCTATTGAAAATGCATGCCTCGTACTATGTAGGATTGTGTGCTGAACTAAGTAGAGGTCTAAAAAGTGCGTCTGTGTGGTATAAGGGATTTTATAAGGACCTAAATAGTCAAGGGTTCATATGCCAACGAAATATAGCAGTGGCAAATATCCTAGTGCAGGGGTTTCCCGCCTAACTTTTTAAGACATGGAAATAGAAAGTGTACTGTCAGAAACACATCAACCTTTTCTATCTTCTTTCTACAATTTTTGAGAAAAGCTTGTGTGCGTTTCCCTATACAGTCGAAGCTTTTTGTATCCCTCTTTTTTTTCTACCAGAATTTCTGTAGTGCTGCTGTTTCATTTACAATTTAATTAAACTAATCAAATCGTTTCAGTTATCTTGGGAGGTTATTTCATTAGCTATTATCTAATTACAATAGTAACCTAGATCTTTGTGTCAAGAACAATGAAATAATTGCAATGGAATTGGGTTTCTAGTTGTAACATGAGCCTTACAACTATTCTCTTTGTTTCGTTGAACAATATCTAGAGATAGTTTAACATTAATTTAGCGCTTTGTGAGGAATCTTTCAATCAAGTATGATAGTGCTTATTTCTAAAGCTCACCGTCATTTATTTATGCCATATATTCACTTAACGATGTATACTCGATGTGTTTTGCGAAATATCTATACTTAGGTGAACGTGAAAGTAATTATTTTGTCGTATTAGCGTACATAAGACGTTCATGTGTAATTCAAACATGAAAAATATATATTTTAAACATTTTAAAACACAGTCTCGCTCATAGCGTAGCGCTACGCTTATTCCAGCGTAGGTCTCGATATAAACCAGCCAATTCATAGGATTCTCACCGTAGACGTGCCGCGAGTTGCTTTCTTAAACAGACTTAGACAAGTAATACACTATCCTGCCGACAGGGCAGACTTTGATGATCTACATATATCACGCCTATATCCATTGCGAGAGGCTAGGCAGAGCGCAAACGGTTGTAAAAAACGACCATATACACCACGTCTGACCAGTTTGAGAGTTACTCAGAAGACTGGTTCTGAGTGACTCTCGTGGTATCACCATTGAGACAGGTTGTCAGCCTGTCGCCTAAAATTGCAATAATTCAACTCTCAAATCCCATAGTCGCTTATTACGACACCCACTGGGAAAGATATGAGGTGATGCTATTGTTAGCCGGCACCACACGTCCAATTGATGCTTATTACTTGGGTGATCATGCAATAAACTTAAGACAGCCAGCAATGCATGTCGAAGAGCGCGCGGAAGTGCACAGACTTGCCTTGCTAAACATATTATTTAAAGTTGCCAACGAGCCGGCTTAAAAGAGTTGTCGGTCTTTAGCTAAACGTGATAGCTTTAGCCTAAAGACCAACTAATACTATAGTTCAAAGTGTTGGTTTTTGTTTAAAAGAAACTACGCAAAGTATCAGGCTCTGCGATTTGAGACACAATTGGCGCAAATAAACTTTTTAGGTGAAACTTCTCAAGTCATTTCGGAAGCCCCATGTGGAATCAAAACAAATATTTAGACGAAATGTGTAAAAATCCATTATCCTACTCTATACACCGCATGCAAGAGGTAGTTTCAAACAATCACATATCGATATCTCCTGCGAACTAGGAATTAGGTCCCTAAATGCTCGCACGCAGTTCATTTGAATTAGCTCGAGTGGTAGGAGTAAATTCTATAGAACTCTAACTATTATTACACTGGCTGAAGTAAACCATTTTCCCATTTCTTACGCCGTTTTTAAAGGCCTTATCCTTACTCATATCAACCTTTTTCTGTCCATTGCTGGACGTAATCCTACCACCATAAGTTAATAATGCTCAAACAAAGGGATAAAGCCAGAGTAGGCCATCATAAGGGTCAGTTCCCACAGAAGGCGACGAGACGAGACGCGACGCGACGATGCAATGTCATTTTCAAGCGGCATCAAGATGCAACGCGCGGCGCCGCTCGATGCATCTTCATGTCGCTTCCGGCCGCTCGGTGCTGCTTGTCAGCTTGTCAATTCACTTTAGTAGTTCAAGAGCTTGATGTATGTGTAGGTTATGTGATATGATAGCATTGTATGAGCTTCGATCGGAACGGAACGGAAGACTGTGTTTCTCTTAGAGCCCAAAATTCTTTTATTTTATTTTAATAGGTATATTTTTGAAGTTAACAGCTACATTTACAATACAAAATATTATAGATAACTACTTTTAAAAGCCACCTAGTACAAGCCAACATATGTAGTTTAGTCGTTTTTTGACCTGTGGTTTGCTTGTGAGTCAAATAAATTAAGAATTCTTTAAATTTCTGGGAATAAGCAACAGTTTTCTGTGTGTACAACACCTTGCACTACGCTCGCCAATATGCTTGTTTGCCAGAAAATAGCTCATGTCCAAACAGTGTACTGTTGTGGCTGTAAAGTTTCTAAATTTAAAGTAAAAATGCTGTCAGATAGATAGATAGTGTAGCGATATCTACATCTTTCTCTTCGTCTAGGACACCGAGACGTCCAACGACTAGATGATCTCTGGTGCCAGAGTTTACGACTATGGACTTTTATACGTTCATGTTAACGACCGCCGCGCCGTCTAAGTAACACAGCAACCGGGACCGACGAATTAGCGCCTGTTAATTTATCAATTATCATATAATTCATAACATATGAGCCTTTGTACGTGGCGGGCGAAAGAAATGACATATGTCCATGAATACATAAATCTGAGCCAAATAGTCTCCTTCCAGGCACGAGAAGACAAACAAGTTACGAGATGCACCGAAAAAGCCTGGAGGAGCGAGGGAACAAATGAAAGGCGAAATCGCAAAATCATGTGCATTCTCCCGATACTCACTTATGGGGCACAGGCGTGGCCTTTGACAAAAGCTCAGAGAAGACCAGCTTTAATATCTCAGCGAGCAATGGGGCGCAATATACTAGAAAACTCTGACTCGGAAACTGAAACTCGTAGATTAGGTCAGAAATACTAAACTGCGTCCCAAAACGCAAATTGCCGATGTGGCACGTGCAGCCGCGAAGCTCGAATGGCATTAGGCTGGTCATGTCTGCCACATGCCAAGCGAAACTATGGGCTAAAACCATCACTGAATGGAGCCCCAGTGCCGGTACCAGTGATGAAGGGGAGCGAGGCCTTTGCCCAGCAGTGGGATCCTGACGACTAAATAAGTTAAGTTTAAATGGTTAATAGTAGCATTTGTAGAGCAAGGTAGGCGTGGGTTACAGACAGGGTGTAAAGGTGTAAGTTCGTCAGGTGTGGCTATAGTCATATGAAAGTCGAACGCGTCTGTCGCACTCCTTGAATGCAGCGCCGTATACTTTTATACTACGGCTATAGCCGCACAACGTGGTGACCGAAAACTTTGCTGGCATGATTAGAGAATAAAACCGGAAAATCTTTCGTGTATGTTAATTTTGTCCTCACGTACAAATCCCGATCAGCTGTTAATACGCTATTTAATTACTTAAAAATTGTAACACATTAATAAAACAAAGAAAAGCAGCATTTAACAAAGAACATTCGATAAAAGAACGCTCGTTGGAGTTTAATTCCTTTCTACACAAAATGGGAAAAAATTGTGGTAATTAATAAACCTTAAGGTACTTGTGAATTTTTTTTTATATTATTATTATTAAATTCTTTATTGTTCACCATTAAATACACAGTTATACAGACAATTGAAAAACAAAGGCGAGCTTATCTCTATAAGAGATTTCTTCCAGCCAACCTAGCGTGGATGAAAATCGAGGAGTATACGGGAGCATTAGAAAATAAAATATGAACAATTTTTAAATAAAATACATTATGTTAAATAAATAAAACAGAAACATGTTGCAAGAATATATGCCTACTAAATAAATTCGAATACACATATAAATAATAAAATAAACTAATAAGATAAACGTTTAATAATAATAGTTTGTACATAAATAAAATTGTTATAACTGAGATATTTCAATTTCAATTTATTTATTTCATATAACAGTTACACTGTGTGCAAAAATTTACATCTAAATTAGGTAGGTACATAATTCAATAAAGGTAGGTGCAAGGTCTCATAATAAAAAATAAAAAAATTTGCTTAAAATGTCGACAATGAAAATAACAATACAATTTTTAAATGTCAACGTAACTCAATAATTAAAACTCATGATAAAAAGAGCTCTTTCAATTTTGTTTTAAATATAGCAACAATGGTACATTTTTGTATAGATTTAGGCAGTTTGTTTAATATCTATTAGATTTCATATAAAAATCGGGAAAAAAGGGGTTAATCTGCATTTGTTGTTCACGCCGGGTTTTAAATTAAAGGTAAGTAAGTATTACGTAAATTTTCTATGAAAATACAAAATCTGCGAATCTGTCATGGTTTAATAGGTTATCCAATTTAATAGGTTATCATCGATTTATCCTAAAAAGATACCAAAAATACTTAAAATATAAGTATTATGAATAACTTGCGGCCCGTCTCTTTGGTTAAACTAGGTTTCTGGTGTTCCATTCTAGGTATGTCACATCCTGGATATCTAACTGCCAGTTGAATGGCCTCACCATGCTGAACAACTTCAATTTTGAAGTTAATACCTTATCTCTAATAATTTAGGTGGGATGCTGGTGATTTTCATCGGGAACTCTAGACGCTCAATGACCATGTGCTAGCAAAAGCGGCCCGTAATGGTGAACAATTTTACAATGAAGCCATCACCGTATCTCTTATAGTTTGATAGGATGCTGGACGCTGGTGGTCTACATTAGGTACTTTAGACCCTCGATGACTATGTGCCAGCCCGTAATGCTGAACAATTTTACAATTAAATATCAAATATCTCTTATATCTATACTTTAAATGGGATGCTGGTCATCTACATCAGGTACTCCAGACCCGCGATGGATGACCATGTGCCAGCAGATGCGGCCCGTCATGCTAAGCAAAATTTGCCTTTTCGTATCTCATATAGTTTAGCAGTGCTCCTGGTGCCTCCATTAGGTACTCCAGATCCTCAAAGGCTGACAAAAAGTAGTACATGTCCGTCTTCGATATGCTAGCAATATCAGTGTTAAATCTCGTGAAGATCAGTTAAGCGGTTTGGGTAATATCTGCTTAATTTCCCGGTTTTACCACTGGTAACCGTTTTCATATAAGAAAATGATATCTTCTGGTGATAAAAAGCAGCTTATGTTACTCAGAAATGTTGTACCTTTTCAATAGTGATAGATTTTTGAAATCGGTTCAGCAGTTTCAGAGTTTATCGATTAGGCCCGCCCAGCGGTTTCACCCGCTGCTACTTTCCTGTTTTCCCGTAGAAATTGGATCTTTTCCCGTAGGTTCCAGCAGAAGTGACCATCATGACCATGTGCCAACAGAAGCGGCCCGTCATACTGAATAACTTTTACTTTGAAGCCACTACCGTATCTCTTATACTTAGATGGGATGCTGGTGGTCTACATCAGGTACTCCACACTCGTCACCACGTACCAGCAGAAGCGGCCCGTCATGCTGAATAACTTTAACTTTAAAGCAATTACCGTAAACCTTATAGTTTAGATGAGATGCTGGTGGTCTACATCAGGTACCTACTCCAGACCCTCGTGACCATGTGCCAGCAAAAGCGGCCCGTCATGCTGAATAACTTTTACTTTGAAGGTATTACCGTATCTCTGACAGTTTATACGGGATGCTGGTGGTCTACATCAGGTACCTCAGATCCTCGATGAACATATGCCAGCAGATGCGGCCCGTCATGGTGAACAACTTTTCTATGAAGACATGACCGTATCTCTTATAATTTTGATGGGATGCTGGTGGTCTTCATCAGGTACCCAGATCCTCGAGGGTTGACAAAAGTGGTCCATGTCCGTTTTTAATATGCTAGTAATATCAGTGCCAAAATTCGCGAAGATCGGTAAAGCGGTTTGGCTAATTTGGTAATGTCCGCTTTGTTTCCGCTTTTTCTGCTGTTTACCGTTTTCCCGTGATAAAAAGTAGCCTATGTTACTCATGAATGTTGTAGCTTTCTAATGATGAAAGAATTTTGGAAATCGGCCCAGTAGTTTCGGAGTTTATCGATAACATACAAACAAACAAAAAAACAAACAAAAAAAAAACAAAAAAACAAATAAAAGTTTCCTCTTTATTATATTAGTGTAGATAGTGTACCTAGACATACATACTAATAAACAAATCTTTCCTCTTTATTATATAAGTGTAGATTAGTGTAGATAATGTAGAAGTCTAGATAATAATATAAGTGTAGATAATAATATGAGCCCCAGTGCCGGTACCAGTGATGAAGGGGAGCGAGGCCTTTGCCCAGCAGTGGGATCCTGACGACTAAATAAGTTAAGTTTAAATGGTTAATAGTAGCATTTGTAGAGCAAGGTAGGCGTGGGTTACAGACAGGGTGTAAAGGTGTAAGTTCGTCAGGTGTGGCTATAGTCATATGAAAGTCGAACGCGTCTGTCGCACTCCTTGAATGCAGCGCCGTATACTTTTATACTACGGCTATAGCCGCACAACGTGGTGACCGAAAACTTTGCTGGCATGATTAGAGAATAAAACCGGAAAATCTTTCGTGTATGTTAATTTTGTCCTCACGTACAAATCCCGATCAGCTGTTAATACGCTATTTAATTACTTAAAAATTGTAACACATTAATAAAACAAAGAAAAGCAGCATTTAACAAAGAACATTCGATAAAAGAACGCTCGTTGAGTTTAATTCCTTTCTACACAAAATGGGAAAAAATTGTGGTAATTAATAAACCTTAAGGTACTTGTGAATTTTTTTTTATATTATTATTATTAAATTCTTTATTGTTCACCATTAAATACACAGTTATACAGACAATTGAAAAACAAAGGCGAGCTTATCTCTATAAGAGATTTCTTCCAGCCAACCTAGCGTGGATGAAAATCGAGGAGTATACGGGAGCATTAGAAAATAAAATATGAACAATTTTTAAATAAAATACATTATGTTAAATAAATAAAACAGAAACATGTTGCAAGAATATATGCCTACTAAATAAATTCGAATACACATATAAATAATAAAATAAACTAATAAGATAAACGTTTAATAATAATAGTTTGTACATAAATAAAATTGTTATAACTGAGATATTTCAATTTCAATTTATTTATTTCATATAACAGTTACACTGTGTGCAAAAATTTACATCTAAATTAGGTAGGTACATAATTCAATAAAGGTAGGTGCAAGGTCTCATAATAAAAAATAAAAAAATTTGCTTAAAATGTCGACAATGAAAATAACAATACAATTTTTAAATGTCAACGTAACTCAATAATTAAAACTCATGATAAAAAGAGCTCTTTCAATTTTGTTTTAAATATAGCAACAATGGTACATTTTTGTATAGATTTAGGCAGTTTGTTTAATATCTATTAGATTTCATATAAAAATCGGGAAAAAAGGGGTTAATCTGCATTTGTTGTTCACGCCGGGTTTTAAATTAAAGGTAAGTAAGTATTACGTAAATTTTCTATGAAAATACAAAATCTGCGAATCTGTCATGGTTTAATAGGTTATCCAATTTAATAGGTTATCATCGATTTATCCTAAAAAGATACCAAAAATACTTAAAATATAAGTATTATGAATAACTTGCGGCCCGTCTCTTTTGGTTAAACTAGGTTTCTGGTGTTCCATTCTAGGTATGTCACATCCTGGATATCTAACTGCCAGTTGAATGGCCTCACCATGCTGAACAACTTCAATTTTGAAGTTAATACCTTATCTCTAATAATTTAGGTGGGATGCTGGTGATTTTCATCGGGAACTCTAGACGCTCAATGACCATGTGCTAGCAAAAGCGGCCCGTAATGGTGAACAATTTTTACAATGAAGCCATCACCGTATCTCTTATAGTTTGGATAGGATGCTGGACGCTGGTGGTCTACATTAGGTACTTTAGACCCTCGATGACTATGTGCCAGCCCGTAATGCTGAACAATTTTTACAATTAAATATCAAATATCTCTTATATCTATACTTTAAATGGGATGCTGGTCATCTACATCAGGTACTCCAGACCCGCGATGGATGACCATGTGCCAGCAGAAGCGACCCGTCATGCTAAGCAAAATTTGCCTTTTTCGTATCTCATATAGTTTAGCAGTGCTCCTGGTGCCCTCCATTAGGTACTCCAGATCCTCAAAGGCTGACAAAAAGTAGTACATGTCCGTCTTCGATATGCTAGCAATATCAGTGTTAAATCTCGTGAAGATCAGTTAAGCGGTTTGGGTAATATCTGCTTAATTTCCCGGTTTTACCACTGGTAACCGTTTTCATATAAGAAAATGATATCTTCTGGTGATAAAAAGCAGCTTATGTTACTCAGAAATGTTGTACCTTTTCAATAGTGATAGATTTTTGAAATCGGTTCAGCAGTTTCAGAGTTTATCGATTAGCGGCCCGCCCAGCGGTTTCACCCGCTGCTACTTTCCTGTTTTCCCGTAGAAATTGGATCTTTTCCCGTAGGTTCCAGCAGAAGTGACCATCATGACCATGTGCCAACAGAAGCGGCCCGTCATACTGAATAACTTTTACTTTGAAGCCACTACCGTATCTCTTATACTTAGATGGGATGCTGGTGGTCTACATCAGGTACTCCACACTCTCGTCACCACGTACCAGCAGAAGCGGCCCGTCATGCTGAATAACTTTAACTTTAAAGCAATTACCGTAAACCTTATAGTTTAGATGAGATGCTGGTGGTCTACATCAGGTACCTACTCCAGACCCTCGTGACCATGTGCCAGCAAAAGCGGCCCGTCATGCTGAATAACTTTTACTTTGAAGGTATTACCGTATCTCTGACAGTTTATACGGGATGCTGGTGGTCTACATCAGGTACCTCAGATCCTCGATGAACATATGCCAGCAGATGCGGCCCGTCATGGTGAACAACTTTTTCTATGAAGACATGACCGTATCTCTTATAATTTTGATGGGATGCTGGTGGTCTTCATCAGGTACTCCAGATCCTCGAGGGTTGACAAAAAGTGGTCCATGTCCGTTTTTAATATGCTAGTAATATCAGTGCCAAAATTCGCGAAGATCGGTAAAGCGGTTTGGCTAATTTGGGTAATGTCCGCTTTGTTTCCCGCTTTTTCTGCTGTTTACCGTTTTCCCGTGATAAAAAGTAGCCTATGTTACTCATGAATGTTGTAGCTTTCTAATGATGAAAGAATTTTGGAAATCGGCCCAGTAGTTTCGGAGTTTATCGATAACATACAAACAAACAAAAAAACAAACAAAAAAAAAACAAAAAAACAAATAAAAGTTTCCTCTTTATTATATTAGTGTAGATAGTGTACCTAGACATACATACTAATAAACAAATCTTTCCTCTTTATTATATAAGTGTAGATTAGTGTAGATAATGTAGAAGTCTAGATAATAATATAAGTGTAGATGTAGATAGTGTTGAATCGTAGATATAAATGTAGATTTATTGTATGGGGCTACGGGGGGGCCACCATAATATGCTATAATGTTTCAAGACTTTCCCAACTTCAGGCTCGTAGACCATAAAGTGACAGGTATTTGATGGACAATGTCAGTCATCATCATGCGGCCTCTTGACATTGCAGCTCGTTGTATCCCAATGCATCCCGATGCCGCTTGACGCCTCGCGACGTCGCGCTATAACAAGATGCAGCGCGCGGCGTAGCGCTACGCCGCGCTACATCGAGCGACGCGACGCGGCATTTTTGCTCAATTGCCGAGCACAAGGCCGCTCTACGTCGCTCGTTGCAGCTTGTTGTAGCGCGACGCCGCGCAACGCCGCGCGAAGCAGCTTTCAGTCTTGGTAAATTGCAAAGTAGAGTGTTGCCGTTTTAGCTAATTATTACAGAATTGTGTGTAAAATCCTCTGGTCTTTCCTTTCTATATAGTATTTATTAATTTTTGGTTTATTTTGGTTAAAATCTACATTTCAGGTCAAAATAAAGACCAAGCGCGGCGGCTCATAGTGCGCCGTCAACGTGACAGCGTCGTTCATAGTATGATTGGTTTGTATGGGTTTATATGGGGATGCCAGAAAAAAGGGTGGCACGCCGCGTCGCGCCCTCAATACTATGAACGACGCTGTCACGTTGACGGCGCACTACGAGGTCGCCGCGCTCGGTCTTTATTTTGACCTTACAGGTGAAAGCACTGGTGAAAGCTGTCAATCTAAAGACTAGTTTTCTCGGAAATAGTGTATGCTAGACTATCAGATAGTTTGGGAAAGTTGTAGGCCTTGAAGAGACCTTTATTTTATGTGACAGTTGTCAAACTTAAAACTCGTTTATCTTGTCAATCGTTCATGCTAGACTATCAGTTTGTTTGGGAAAGTACTTGGCTTTCATGAGACCTTTATTTTTAGTGACAGCTGTCAAACTTCAAACTCGTTTATCTCGTTAACTGTGCATGCTACACTACTAGTTTCTTCAGAAAGTTGGTCGGACGAGATCTACACTTTAAGTGACAGCTGTCAAACTTCAAACTCGTTTATCTCGTTAACTGTGCATGCTACACTACTAGTTTCTTCAGAAAAGTTGTAGGTCTGGACGAGATCTACATTTTAAGTGACAACTGTCAAACTTTACATTCATTTAACTTTTTCTGAAGAAACTAGTAGTGTAGGATACACAGTTAACGAGGTAAACGAGTTTGAAGTTTGACAGCTGTCACTTAAAATGTAGATATTGACAAGACCTACAACTTTTCTAAAGAAACTAGTAGTGTAGCATGCACAGTTAACGAGATAAACGAGTTTGAAGTTTGACAGCTGTCACTTAAAATGTAGATCTCGTCCAGACCCACAACTTTTCTGAAGAAACTAGTAGTGTAGCATGCACAGTTAACAAGATAAACGAGTTTGAAGTTTGATAGCTGTCACTTAAAATGTAGATCTCGTCCAGAACTACAACTTTTCTGAAGAAACTAGTAGTGTAGCATGCACAGTTAACGAGATAAACGAGTTTGAAGTTTGACAGCTGTCACTTAAAATGTAGATCTCGTCCAGACCTACAACTTTTCCGAAGAAACTAGTAGTGTAGCATGCATAGTTAACGAGATAAACGAGTTTGAAGTTTGAGAGCTGTCACTTAAAATGTAGATCTCGTCCTGACCTACAACTTTTCTGAAGAAACTAGTAGTGTAGCATGCATAGTTAACGAGATAAACGAGTTTGAAGTTTGACAGCTGTCACTAAAAATAAAGGTCTCATGAAAACCAACGACTTTCCCAAACAAACTGATAGTCTAGCATGAACGATTGACAAGATAAACGAGTTTTAAGTTTGACAGCTGTCACATAAAATAAAGGTCTCTTCAAGGCCTACAACTTTCCCAAACAAACTGATAGTCTAGCATGAACGATTGCTGAGATAAACTAGTTTTTAGGTTGACAGCTGTCACATAAAATAAAGGTCTCTTCAAGGCCTACAACTTTCCCAAACGAACTGATAGACTGGCATGAATGATTTCCGAGATAAATGTGATTTTAGTTTGACAGCTGTCGTTTGATAAAACTCGTCAAGGCTTACCATTTCCTTAAAGAAATTGATAGTCTAAGATTTATGGTTTCCGAGATAAACGGATCTTATTTTCGACAGCTGTCATCTGAAAGATCACTTCAAGACCTACCATTTTCTCAAACAATCTGATAGTTTAGCATTTTATTTCGTGAGAAGGTGGATCATTGACAACTACTCAACGGGACTACTGCGAATGATCGTAAACTAAGATTTGCGATAGTTCCATTGGCTGATCTGGCCCAATGGAACTAGTACGAAAAAACTTCGCAGTAGTTCCATGAAACTATACTCAATTGAACTACTGCGAATGATTGGTCTTTTTAGTTCAATAACAACTACCTACCCTTCATAGGTACCACAGACAAATGAAACCTTTTTCGGGCAGCGCTACTAGACACGCCTTTTGTCAAGATTTCATACAAGACAAGCCTGTCATTTTTGAATGTTTTTGAACGCGTTTGTCATTTGAGGTGATAGCTCATTTAACCGTTCCGTACGCGTCATATTTTGAAATTTTGTATGAAATTCTATGCCACTTAGGGTGCTGTGCGTACGGTTCGGAACAGAGTGCGTTCACCCTAAAGTGTTGCCACAACCGTCTTTTCAAAATACACATATCCGTCGCCAAAACCTAAATTTAGAGTGTATGAGATTGAATAAAAAAAGGGAATGAATGAAAGGGAATGAATGAAAATGGCCCCTTCATCCCCGTGGTCCACCTCCTGGTCCACCTGGTGGACCGCGGGTACGTTATTTTTTCCCTATGGTCCAGGACAGGTGGCAGCTGTCATGCTAAAAAGTCGTTTAAATCAGAAACTATGCGTGCTAGACTAATAGTTTCTTTGGAAAAGTTGTAGGCCTTAACGAGATCTACATGACAGATGTCAGCTGTCACACTAAAAAGTCGTTTACATCAGAAACTATGCGTGCTAGACTATTAGTTTCTTTGGGAAAAATGTAGGCCTTAACGAGATCTACATGACAGGTGTCAGCTGTCACACTAAAACGTGGTTTATGTCGGAAACTATGCGTGCTAGACTATTAGTTTCTTTGGGAAAGTTGTAGGCCTTAACGAGATCTACATGACAGGTGTCAGCTGTCACACTAAAAAGTCGTTTCAATCAGAAACTATGCGTGCTAGACTATTAGTTTCTTTGGGAAAGTTGTAGGCCTTAACGAGATCTACATGACAGGTGTCAGCTGTCACACTAAAAAGTGGTTTATATCGAAAACTATGCGTGCTAGACTACTAGTTTCTTTGGGAAAGTTGTAGGCCTTAACGAGATCTACATGACAGGTGTCAGCTGTCACACTAAAAAGTCGTTTAAATCAGAAACTATTCGTGCTAGACTATTAGTTTCTTTGGGAAAGTTGTAGGCATTAACGAGATCTACATGACAGGTGTCAGCTGTCACACTAAAAAGTGGTTTATATCGGAAACTATGCGTGCTAGACTATTAGTTTCTTTGGGAGTTTTGTAGGCTATAACGAGATCTACATGACAGGTGTCAGCTGTCCAACTAAAAAGTCGTTTATATCGGAAACTATGCGTGCTAAATTTAAAACGTTTTTCATAGTTAAAATTATTTACCTACCAGCTTGCTATTACTTACATAAAATGGTTTTATAATGGTAAAAGAACTGAGTAGCATGCGTGCTAAATTTAAAACGTTTTTCATAGTTAAAATTATTTACCTACCAGCTTGCTATTACTTACATAAAATGGTTTTATAATGGTAAAAGAACTGAGTAGCAAGCGAGGATTAGAGATTTAATATGTTAATGTTTTTGATTGGATCAAGTTTATTGGGTCTTGCACTCGTTTTCCAAAAAGGATCGCAAATCAATCACATCAAGCCCTACAACTTACGTAAAGAATTATTATAATATTAGTGTAAACATTTATTCAAAGTTGCTTTCAGAAATAAGGTGAACCGGGTGAACCATTAGTAAAACCCCTGCCCTTGAGTCCACCTATAGCAGGTGGACTAGGGTGCACCACGGGGAAAAAAGAAATACCCGTGGTCTACGTAGGCATTTTCACCTTTTCTTGTGGACTCGTACTGATAGATGACTGAATGTCAGTGTTCTAGAAACTGACATCCTCTGATATTATAATTAAATTAAAATTAAATTAGGTACATAGATAGGTAGATAACAGCTACGTAAAAAAAATATTCTAATTTTTTGTTTAAGTAGTTTTTTCACCAAATCACAACGAAGATCCAGATTATAAATAGGTATATTGCCGAGTAATGTTGGCGTTGAATAGCATCACCCCATCTATCTACCCTTGAGTGTTAAAAACCAATTAAGTAATTCCAGAGAATGGGCAGCATAATTCTCTGTGAATACATCACCTTGAACTGCGCTTGCCAATCCGCCTGCCAAGCGTAGTGAGTATGGCAAATACCCCCCTAATAAGGGAAGGCCTATGTCTAGCAGTGGACTGTTGCGGCTGTTATAGTACAGCATGTTTTATTGTATCATAAGTATTAGAGTAAGGGCGATTTACAAACAAAATGGTAAAATTACAAATAACACGTGGGAGTCAAAAAAGGACGTCAAGTTCGAGAAATATAAGCTGGTGGCAACACTGGGAATGGCAATTCGGTAAACCAAATGACACGCTATATTGCTCAAAGGGCGTCTCTATCGGGGGCCGCGAATGACGTTTTGGTTCTCTGTGATAGGTACCAAGTAGAACCAAGTTACTTTGCTTTTTTCGTATCGAGTTTTCAAAAGTTGTAGAATTTTTTCCCATCGCGGCAACACTGAGCGTGGGAATCTGACTGACAGGCGGCCGAAAGTGACGTCACCTGAACTGACATTGCATCGTCGCGTCGCGTCGCGTCTCGTCTCGTCTGGGTTTGAAGCGGCTTCAAGATGCATCGAGCGGCGCTGCGCGTTGCATCTTGATGCCGCTTGAAAATGACATTGCATCGTCGCGTCGCGTCTCGTCTCGTCGCCTTCTGTGGGAACTGACCCTAACGCACGATCTGTCATTTTCACCATCCAGTGAATTCTAGCAGCCTTCTTTAAGGCACAAACGCTACGCATTCCGGGACGTGGCATCCACTAGAGAATAATAGTAGCATATGATAGTTCTTTATTTCCGAAATTTACAAGAATAACATACAGTACGCGAATGAGTTCATGACCATGTTCAGGAATGCGGTAGTGCTGTGACTAATTCATGTTGATGTCGATATCGAGAATTGTTGCCGAACAGTTCAGTTCAGTCAGACTACTCATAGTTATTAGTTAATGGGTTGTTTTTCCTACAATATTGAGTAGGTAGGGTATCGTTGAATAGGTCTTTATAAAGTAAGGGCAGGTTTCTTTAAAACAAAGTAACTAAAATGTATATGTCTCGAGACATTTGCTTATTAAAGGGGCCTTTTTAGCCATAGTTTGTTCGAACTGTAACTTCACTGTTTGTAACACAACACAACGACAAAATATCGACAACTTTGTGACACACTTTTTTCCCATCACTCGACTGCGGGCGAATGCGGGTAGTTGGGTAACCGCGGGGCGCGCCGCCCCCGCGCGCCTCCTCATTCCCCGATGGCCAAGAACTCATTCGCGTACTGTACGTCCATACATCGAATAGATTGAATACATTCCATTCATTGTTCACCCCCCAGTGTTTCTCTCACTGTATTCATAAACACGGCTATCGGGAGTGTAACAACGGCTGACGTATAAGCCAATAACTCCATAAGCCCGCAAGTTGACTGGAAGCAACTGCAAGGCATTGTCCGCGCGTGCTCATATTCCTGTGCAAATCCTATTGTGTCGGGTGATATTGTATGCATGTCTTCGGTTATTCGGAGTTGAATCAATGGTGGTTTGGTTGGTTTGTTACAAAGGAGGTCAATGCGTGTTTTGACGTGACAACGTCTTAAATTAGGTTGTGGCTCGGTGGCATGCAAAGAAAAATATAACGCCCGCTCACATCTGTTACAGTGAGTCATGTCATGACCGAGAGAGAGGCACGCTGAATGCCGTCTCTCTCCCACTCAAACATAATCGTTGCGCGAGAATTATACCAGGAAAAAGACGTTGTCACGATCAAATTTCGCCCGTATACAGGCCTTCATTCTTTTTTTATATATATTCTTATATGCTATCTTTGGGGTCAGTGGTGAAGAAAACATGTGAAACTTTTGACATGCTTTACGCAGCGGTGACGAAAGCGTCTGCCAAACCGTTTGACATAAACCGTCTTTTAATGGAAATAAGGCGAATTCGCATATTCCGAACTCGCAGTTCTAAATATCATATTCCTGTGCAAATCCTATTGTGCCGGGTGATATTGTATGCATGTCTTCGGCTATTCGGAGTTGAGATCAATGGTGCAAAGTTTGGTTGGTTAAGTTACATAACTTATCAAAAGGAGGTCAATGCAAGTTTTGTTATGTTATATTATATGGAATCAGTGTTTAGGAATGAAGACAACATGCGAACTGTTCTACTTCTGAAATGTCGACAGTAGAGCTGTTTTAAACTGATTTAAAACGGACACGCCTTAAAATGGCGATAGTGGGCGCTATTCACTGTGGGTAGAGCCGCCTAAATTAGAAAAATGTAAGCACAGCCAGTCTACAGTCTCGGGGGCAAATCGGCAATAACCCGACACCATACCACAAGCTGTCCTTCCGAATTTCGAACATACACACCCACAATCTCGAAAAACATAACCCCCCTTCTGAGGCAGTTGGATAAAAAGATGATACAATCAACCACCACACCTTCCCAGCGTAACAATAATCCCAAGACAAAGATATTATAATATCACACGACGTAACAGGATTAGAACATGAATATGAACACATAGAACAATAGTCGGTAAGTCACTTAGTGGCTTAATAAACAGATGTTGTTGATTCCTGCACGGAGTTTCCAATAAAGAGTTTACAATCTTAAATAATTAGAAATTATGGTACATGCTAGCTAAATCATAGAGCTAAATATTTGTTTGTAAAAGTAACTTAGATGAAAAGGCATCCTCACAGCGGAATTGAGTCTTATATTATGCTAAAAATGGGTGGTGCTCTGTACCAAGTTTAAGCCTATTCAAACCTAAGCAGAACGTACGTCAAGAGATACGATTGATACAACTTGTCAAGGGCATTGGTCAAGGGATTGAGTTCCGCTACACACATACCCATCTGGGACTGCTGTAGTTTGGATAGGGTTTTATTATTACAAATTCACTGAATTATAGTGCTACCAAAAACACTTTGTTGAGTGATCACGGCGCAAAGGTCCCGGGTTCGATTCTGACCCGATTAAGGCTAAAAACATGTGTGCTAATAAGTTGGGCGGGTTTTTCGGTTCAGTGGGTCAGCCGATGTGCCGGCAAGGATCTAATATAATACGTGCACCAACCAGTGTGGAACACTGACTTTCTATCTTGCTTGTGGTATTAACAAAATCGACCCTGTTTTTGAAATTATTATTTTGCGATACATAAAATGGATCCACAAGTCATTGGAGTCTTTTTTACAGCTAGACTCACTATTATAAAGCTGTAAAAAGATACCATTTGAATAAAAACTTAAATGTGAAATGAAGCCTCGAACACAAGTGCAAAAGTTATGTTGTGAGAGCCGCAGCATATATTTCTTTTTCAGTATTGAGTCCCAGAAAATAGCGTTTCCATTACCAAAGCATGTGTCGGTCATATGCAAGTAAATTTCGAATTCCCCATTCAAAAATGGACACTAACGCAAAAGCAAACGCATCTGCGCCTGTAACACTTACCTACCTATCATGGTAGATGTAACACGAGTACCTATATCTATATCTTTTGCACTAACGGACGTCCGATGTGGGATTCGCCTACCACTGGGACCAATATCTAGACTAAATGTGTACGTTTCACGTAGACGGATCTCAATGGGCCTCAGTCTTGGAACCACAGTGCTAGATAATCTTATCTGTAAGACGGCGAGCATATAGACAGATAGACAATAGTTAGACAGTGCTGACGACAAGCATTTAGCCCGACCACTATCCACCTGGATGGAATTACTGGAACTGCTGTATAACTGATGATACAGTTGTTTTGATAGACAAGGATGGGACTGTAGCGTTCTGTATAGATTTTATAGGCTTTATAGAGTTAGCTTCCATTACAGTTTTGGCATTCCATGCAATTAAACAGAACATGTTAGCAGCGGAACAGAAATGATATTGAAACTTTCCTTCACGAAAACTAAAGGAAAATACCAGAAGTTTTTCCACACTAGATTACAGACAAAATTTAAATACATACCTGACAATGTTTCACAGGCTCACCTACTGAGACTGATTGATTACGATGTAAATGTACTCAACTTATTTTATCCAGTTACTGTATCAATCAACAGATTTCAGTAGATTACCTTACCACTGAAACGCACCAAATTCCTTTTGCGTCCATTTCTCCCCGACCTCTGTCTGGAACATTTCGACGGAAATTCCCCAAAAATGTTTGCGGAGAGCGGAACATTCAGGCGTCGCATTTCGTCCCGTTCGGTTCCCATCAGGGCCTAAATGCGAACCTGTGTTCCCGCCCGATTCGAGTTTGCAGTGCACATTGGACGGTGGATACTAAATCCCTATTAGGTGCCCTAATACTCGCCTAACTAGTGAGAGAAATTGTGGGCTCGTTGATAGCTTGAAACTAGCATTTGTAACGAACTTTCCAGTTAGAGTATCCTTTGGTTGGTTTAACTCATCGTTTAAACACACGAAATAATTTGTTAAAAAAGTGACTACCTAAAATCCATGTGCATATATACCATTGAAAACAGCGTGAAAAGTTTCTTCACGATTGGCTGCACGCAAGAGATAATTTACTGGTATTTGGAAGATTCACAGGGTTTGAGAAATAAACGTTCCCGATGAGCCGTATTCCTGTCAAACTTTCTCTCGTTTAATAGCTCAGCTCTTATCGTCTCTCTGTAAGCAAATTATCCTGATAAAAGCAAGATGGTTTCGTGCCTCGGATGGGCACGTTGAGCCGTCGGTCCCGGTTGCTGTCTATGATCATTTTAGACGTCAGTCATTACACAACCATGTCAGAGGCCTGCTACTTGCAGTAGGCAGTGGAAAAATTCTGACACCAGGGTTCATCGGGTCGTTGGATGACTAAGTGTCCCACGCGAAGAAGAAGTAAAATATCCTAATCATGAATCTGTATCTTTCCAGGAGAGCTGTCAGAACTACATCAGGGTGCTGGTCTCCCTGGCGCCAGGCCGGCTCCTGGTGTGCGGCACCAACAGCTTCAAGCCCTTCTGCAGAGAGTACAGTGTGCAGAGAGACTCCTATCACATGGAGAAGGAGAAGTCTGGTCAGGCAGTCTGCCCGTACGATCCAGAGCATAACTCCACTGCAGTGTATGCAGGTAAGATCTTTGAAATCACAAAGCATTATAGTCCGACAAGTACGCGCGCGCCCCTCCCTAGGAGTGACAGACGGTGGGGGTATGAGATATCCAAGATGTCAGCAGGTAGCGGAGAAGGGACGCGTAGAGATAGGTCTTCTTCTTCTTCGGGTACCATCTCCTACCGGAGGTTGGCGAACATCATAGCAATTTTCACTTTATCAACGGCCGCTCGAAATAACGACCTGGTACTCATTCCATACCACTCTCTGAGGTTTTTGAGCCAAGATATTTTACGTCTGCCTGGTAGTCGGCGACCTTGAATCTTTCCCTGGATAATAAGTTGCAGGAGTTTATATTTTTCATTCCGCATTATGTGGCCAAAGTATTCCAATTTCCGCCTTTTGATGGTGTTCAGAACTTCAAGTTTCTTGCTCATTTTCTGCAACACTACGTCATTTCGTACCTTGTCCGTCCACGATATCTTGAGCATACGTCTGTACACCCACATTTCAAAAGCTTGTATTCGCTTTGTCATAGCTTCAGTTAATGTCCAAGCCTCGGATCCGTACAGAAGGATAGAAAAAACGTAGCATCGTGCTAAACGGACTCGCGTAGATACTTGAAGAGACCGGTTGCAGAGGAGGTCGCTCATTTTTACAAATGCACTACGCGCTTGTTCAATGCGGCACTTTATCTCTTTGCTATGGTCTGCTGTTTCAGTTACGATGCATCCGAGATATTTGTACGATTGCACTCTTTCGAGTGGTTGGCCTCTAACTTGCAAAATTGAGCGATTTGTTTGTGGTATTCGTCCGACCATCATGAACTTCGTTTTCTTGATGTTTATATTAATTAGGTATTATAAGAGATAGGTACTTCTAATTTATTATATCTAGTTCGAGATTTAGAGCAAAAACTTGACTTTGGACAATTTTTAGGTGGCTTTTAGATACTTCACCAATTAAGTAAGATGATCAAATTAAATAAGGCTATTTACACTCTGCCTACGAGGGAGAGATTTTCGACTTACCTAGTTTTCTCAAATTAAGGCCTTTTCCACCAAATAAGAAGTAGATAGAGGTACTTGTACGGTGAATTATTGGAGCATGCCTATCAAGGCGATTCAGTAGGCAGCCCCAAGGCTGTAAACACAAACAAACAACAGTTGTGTACTTTACACAGCCAATACTTACAATATTAGCATAGCTCACATAAACGTCATGTCGTCACACACACTCTACCGAAAACTTTGAAGGCATGATCAGGCCATGAGACTGAACAACTTGGTTTTATTAGGATCATTAAAGCCTGTGTTGGGTAAAAAGATTATCGATTTGCAAATTTGCCGTAGAAAGTCTGATCAACAGAACCTAATCGGGAATTTAGTAGGGAGATTGGATTTGGTTAATATTTCTTTCTCGACATGGTCTCCATATAAAAGTTGTTTAGTTATGAAACTAAACTAAGCATGCCTGCGAAGTTTTCGGTACACCGTCCCTTACACCCTGTATATCGGAATTCAGGCATTCCCTTAGTTTGTATTCTCTCTATAGACTGGGCGTCCATCGATCCTAGACAAAGGGGGCATTTTAGTGCAACCACTATTGTTACCACGGTACGGGTATCTGATTTCGTATAATCAAACTTGATTCTGTGTTACACTGCTTCCGTGGTCCAGTTGTGTGAGCATTTGCCTTAGGTTCCAGAGGTCTCTGGTTCGATTCTCGAGGGGACAACCAAAGAAGATATTTGTAAAATCACATTAAGAATTGGTTCCCAGTTTGGTTAGGACATTGTAGTCTGATGAACTGATTATTATCCGTAAGAAACATGGCTTCTTTAGTTTAAAACATTGTTCGTCGATAAGTCGGGCGACTGGTTAGTCGATCACAGATGTCAACTGGTCGATAGAACAGTTCGCCGACTGTTCGGCCGATAAGTTGGTCGAATTGATGGTCTTTGGTCTATCGGTTGGTTGGGCCTTCAAGGTGACATTTTTAGTATAAAAAGCCTGATAATAAAGTTCCCTTTCTCCCAGCCTTATAAAGAGTAACATTCGACAGCACCATATCGAATCGATGAATTCAGTCCGGCCTATATTTAGGCCGGCTACACACCGTGCCTAATTGCCGCGGGCGCTTACACAGCTACAGGCTTGCCTATTAGCGGCCGAATTAATGAACTGCGCCCAGTGTACCTACAGCCTACTCTAGTTTAAATAGGTACCGTATACATATCAAGCCTATTTCCTTTGTGGGGTAGGTAGAGCGCAAACGACCGTAAGAAACTTTCGGTTCAGAAAATTTATATGCCACTTAGTAACCTCTGACAACATTCGCAGGAAAGAAATAGTGTGATGTTGGTGTGATGCTATACATAACATCTTTGCCAATTCACAAAGTGATAAATATCAACAAAGTGAAGTGCCCCCACCGGGAATCGAACCCGGAACCTTCTGCGTCGCATGTACCTATGTGATTCCATGTATTTGGTAGGTGGATACTGCCGAAAATGCCTTAAAAGATCTATAGTGAAAATTAACGTTAAATTAGTGCCAAATTGTTTTAATGAGTTTATGTCTAGTCAGCTGTCAATTTAAGCACTAAAGGAGGATGCCTAATCACTTGAAATATTTCTTAGGTATTTAATCGTGGATAAAATATTCAATTGGCTTTCTCTAGCCATTTACAGACTGCTTAATATTCCAAGTGTGGGAGTGCCCTTAATGGAAGACCTTAATTTTCTAGTGCCTTCGTCGACTAAGTCTAAAGTCTAAATATAAATAAGATGGCACTTGAATCTTGATTGAAATAAAACATCCAAGGGCTTGAGTTTTAGCTGGAAATCACTAAAACAACCTTTAAACATAGGTACCTAAGTCCAGATTTTTCGTGATGTCGTATGTACACTTCCATACCTAATGACCTGAAATGAAGGTGAAACAACCAGTACCTTTCGCCATCGGTACTTCGGCACGCTTTCGGCTCGCTTCAGCTTAAATGCTGACTAAGTGATTAAGGATTACCCTGTAATGGGTACAAGCAGCTAATCGTAGAGGACGAAACTCACAAGAGTTGTCGCAAGACACTCGTGAGACCGATGCCTCGCAGATTTGCATTCATAGTCCATCTGAACTATACTTATCCTATTTGTTAGTATAGTACATAAAACACATTAAAATTATAGGCACCTAAAATGTGGGACATGTCGAAACATAGGCATTCTCGTAGAATCAAATATCTACCTAAGAATTGAACCTTCTTCGACAAAACGACAGGAAATCACCTTACTTCTACCTACGTACCTTATATGGATTATGGATAAATACCTTTATAAAATTCTGTCCTATTGTAAAAATCTACAATGCTTAATAACCCGTACTCCAGAATAATGATTCCAGCGACCATTTCATAAAGAAGTTCAAATATTTCTTTTGTAAAATGAACTATTATAGTCCCCATTCAGCCGCGAGGGCCCATGTGCGATACCACTCGATAATAGTCACGACATTGTCAGGAAATTAGGAGAGGACGAATCGGGAAATATCGGCCAAGTGTGAGTCAGACTAATACACGCAAGGTTCCGTCACAAATTAAGGAAACGGCGCGCTATTTTGTGGTTCCCTACTGTCACGTATACTTTTTTTGTAAGCGTATTCGTGCTGTCACCCAGTTTGTATTTACTAATAAAGGACTTCAGATATTTCTTTTGTAAAATGAACTATTATAGTCCCCATTCACCCGCGAGGGCCCATGTGCGATACCACTCGATAATAGTCACGACATTGTCAGGAAATTAGGAGAGGACGAATCGGGAAATATCGGCCAAGTGCGAGTCGGACTAGTGCACGAAGGGTTCCGTACTGTCACGTATAATAATCACGTTTGTTGTGTCTGCCTGTTCTGTAGCCCGGTTCCTTCACAAATTAAGGGAACGGCGCGCCATTTTGTGGTTCCGTATTGTCACGTATACAAAACACTTTTGTTGTATGGGTGTCTGTGCTGTAGTCCGGTTTGTATTTACTAATAAGAACTTCAGATACTTATTTGTTTTGTAAAATGAACTATTATAGGCGCCATTCAGCCGCGAGGGCCCATGTGCGATACCACTCGATAATAGTCACGACATTGTCAGGAAATTAGGAGAGGACGAATCGGGAAATATCGGCCAAGTGCGAGTCGGACTAGTGCACGTAGGGTTTTGTACCATTATGGTATTGTGTTCAAACAAAATATGTTGCGCCAATCCTAAGTAATTGGTATAAGGACAGAATAACGGTGATGATATAATATGATACAAGTAAGTATGGTATTTTTAGGTCTTTTAGTCTTTGTTGTTCCAACTGACACTAAAAAAGTTTCAATTGTCTCACCACGACCGTTCATGCGATACAGCTTCAGGATCATTACAGATTGCAAGTATTTTTAGTTTATTTAAATTTGTAGTATTTGTTGCTATAGTGGCAACAGAAGTACAGCTCCTGCGAATATTTGAACTCTCTAACTATCACCGTTTATGAGATACAGCGTGATGACAGACGAACGGACGGACAGGTAGACAACGCATTGTCAGGAATAGGCCTTTTGACCCTTTAGGTACGATACCCTAAAAAGGGGGCGAAAGGGGAAATCTTTTTCATATCGATTGGACCCACTTTCACAGTCTAGTGGCGTACAATGGCCACTCGTTGTAGCGGCGTAGTGGCCGAATACGAATTTCGAGGTTATAACGTGAAAAGGTTCACACACTCTCCACAATTTGATTGGTGGGCGAATTGTTGCAGCAAGAATTGTGAATTGGAAACTGTGAATATTTGTATAGTGAAAGGCGTAACACTTTTAACCCAAAAAAAAAGTACTATTTGATGAGCTCCATCACATATGTTCCTAGATCTATGCATTTCTAGTCCAGAAAAAAAAGTGAAAAATGGCGGAAAGGGGGGGATCAAAGATGGCCGCCGCCAATCATCTTTTAAAAAAATCCTATTTCCTCCTGGTGGCTGGTAGGGTAAGTTTAGTATCATATCCATATAAATCGAAGCTGTAGAATTTGTTTCTGGTACTATTTCTTATCTATTTGGGAGGATTTATTATCTTAGAAGGGGGTGCCCTCTCCGCCATTCTTCACTTTTTTTTCCGGCTCCCGGACTAGAAATGCTTAGGATTAATCTAGAAACATGTGATGAAGCGCATCGTACAGTAAAAAAAAAAATGGGTTATGTATGGGAGCCAAGTGTTATTCCTCTAACTATATTGTTGTAAAAAGTGAAAGAGATTCAAGATCGTCAGCTACTTTACGTTTCGACGTACATTTCACATTTAAAATGTGAGTACCTGGTTGACCGAGATTCGTCAGTTTTTCAACAGGTGACGTTGTTGGTATACAAAAAGCTCGCAAAAAGGGGCAAATGTAACCTATGTAGATCGATTTATCGTCACAGAAACGAAATACCTATTGTGAAAATTGCTGAAGCCATTTTCGAGATCTAATTATCTACACAATTCTTGCTCGTTCAAAGGTATAAGATAAGATAACTCTGCATTTGAGAATTCACTGACTTGTTATGGATTTATTAACCTGTGGCCTCTAATTTAATTCAAACAGTCAAACAAAAAATAATAAGATAATAAAGTCTGCACATAAATTTAGGTACTTTCGCATTATTGTACTGAAGTGGTTAGATAAATACCGTCTCTAATTTCATCAAACATTCAAGCTTACTCAAACAAAACTGCAAATTCTACGTTTGCTCTTTAGAGCTTTTATATTTGAATAATCCAGCAAGATATTTAGACTGAGAGAAACAAATAAAAGTACTGAGTAAAAACTAGAGATGTAAAGAATACTAAAACCAAATACCGAAATATTCTGTGGTTTATCGAAGGCTTTTAACTAATAATTTTGTATGTTTATCTATACTATTTCTAAATAAATAAAATAATCAGTTGAATATTCGGCTAAAGACTTTGCCAAATATTAGGTATTCCGTCAAGCTGTGTCTGTGTGCGTATTTGTTACACCGTACGTACGTACAGGCGAGAAAATACCGGGGGATGATTTTGTCACCACAATTTCCCCTTTTAATGAACTTGATAAATAAATATCTTTAAATGTAAACTAATGCTGTAAAAACAGTGTTATATCATAAATTAGGTACCTATTCGGTATTGCCAACTACTCGGCCGAATATCGAATAACAAATAAAAACCGGCCAAGAGCGTGTTAGACACGCCCACAAATAGGGTTTCGTAGTCAACCTTTAAATATCAGGTTTTTCAGCATTACAAACTTAATTTTGTTGCTGGTTTGTTAGCAGCAGTATGATGACCAACCGCAAATAGAAAAACTCATTTTTTTCTGAAACCTTTGAGGTTACGATATCCGTTATAGTTTTCATTGTAACTTCAGATTGTAAGCTATATTCCATATTTATTTCAAATTTTTAGCGTTTATACTTTAGAAGTTACAGCTGGAACAAATTATGGGTCAAAAAAGCCATTTTTAAAAGCAAATATCTCGTGACAGAAACATTTTAGTGACTTTGTTTCAAAGAAACCTCACCTTAGTTTTAAAAGACCTATTCAACGATACCCTACTCAATATAACAGAAGAAAAAAAATTATTTTGCCCCCCTTTCACTTGTATGGGAGGGGGTCCAAAAAACATTTAAAATATTTTTTTCTTAACATTTCTATATTTGGGTTAACACGATCTATCTTCTCACCAAATATCATGTCGATAGCTCTAAAACTGACGAAGATATGAGGGCGCGGCATACAGACAGACAGACAGACAGACAGACAGACAGACAGACAGACAGACAGACAGACAGACAGACAGACAGACAGACAGACAGACAGACAGACAGACAGACAGACAGACAGACAGACAGACAGACAGACAGACATGACGAAACACTACGAAACCCTAAAAATTACCGAATAGTCGCCGAATACTCGTTGCATCTCTAGCAAAAACTCTTCTCATAAAACATTTTCTTGACGTTATTTCAGAAAAGACGTTCTCGAGTCTTATATCTCAACTATTTTCAACAAGTTGAAACAGCTCCTAACTCGACATGTGAATAGAAGAATGTTGTTTAATAAAAGTTGAAATTTCCGTTTGTACAATAGGAATAGTTGTGCAACAATGTGGCTGAACAAGTACTTATAGAAATACTTTCACTCCATGCAACAGTGATTGAAATCCATGCTAAAATTGTCTGAAATTTGCTATGGATAGTTTTGAGTTAGCGCCTAAATGACACACCAGAGGGCGTGGTGCATTTGAAAATTTTACGTACGTTATATCAACCAATCAGCAAAATTCAGAACACCGTAAGTATTTTTGCCAGGTTACGTTTTACGTTGTGTTCGTATGATGTACAATTATAAATGTGGTGGGTAAAAAGCAAGGAAATATTTTGAAATATATCCTAACCAAAGATTAGAATTAGAAGTGATGCTAAAATAGTATTGTATTAATACCTACACAAATGAACACAACAGTAATTCTAATGTTAGATTGTTTGTAATTTTCTCCGCTAAAGGTTCTAAGTTTGTGTTTGAGGATGCTACGTAGGCGGGTAATTCAGCGAAAGAGCTTAAATACAACTGTAAATAGAAAACATATTTCAAATCAGTTTCGAATGATCAATATTGGCTCAAAAAAGAAAAAAAGCTTTTGAATCTTTGGAATTATCTACATTTCTGAATGATAAGTTCATGTAGGTACCTACATACCTAATTTGTTTTAATTCGTTTCTGGATTGATTGTCTTTTATCAGAGGTCGTTTATCTATTATTTTAGCGCCTAATTGCAACTCGTAAGTTTACCTTTATGATCATCCTATTATTGAATAGCAGAATTTGGTACATTACCTACCTATCTTTCCAAAATGTTGACCATTTCTCTAAAGATTTCAACAAATTCACAAAATATTCTGTCAAGTAACGGCCCCCAAACACAAACATTCACTTTTAAGGCGGCACACCATCAATAACGTCCCGGTGTCCCATTGTGCAATACGCGTCGCCTTAACGCATCCCCTTGCAAATTCGCAGTCATTCATCACCGTGACGACAGCCTTAAGACCCGGTATGGGTAGTGTTAATGTTATTAAAATAAATTGTTGTAGTGGCAGGATAGCAATGTATTTGATTTAAAATACGTTTGAATATGACCTAAAAGTACGCAATGCAATGTACCTGTGCCGCGTTCCGGGTACGCATAATTTTGGGTAGATTGTATGAGATATGACAACTTACTCTATAAATGTTTAATGTCATATTGAACGAGGTGTTACGTCACGTATGTAGGATGGTATTGGTTGATCCCTTAAATATAGGTTCAAAGTAGGATTACAATCAAATCTACAAAATTGGTACAATCTAAATTTTATACCATACTTACATAAATATATCACTCCTATATCCCTTGCGGGGTAAGCAGAGCGTAAACGGCTGTAAAAAAATGCCGTCTGACAAGTTCAGAAGACTACATCACAACAGAATAAATAATAGGTATAATAACCATAGTCACAGGTTGTCAGATTGCCTAAAACTGCAATACACATCAACTCTCAAATCCCTTAGTCTCTTCTTGCGACACCTATGAGAATGATATGGGGGTGATGCTGTTCTAAGCCGGCACTACACGGCAAAGCATATACAGATAACTAAATAAATCAGATGAAAGAAATCGGTTCTCTCTCTCAGTGAGCCACTATCTGTGTGAGCAAATCTGCCTATCTATAGCTGTGTTGGTTTCACACCCCACTCTGCAACTGATAGGGATGTGCTCTCATCGTGCTATGATGTATCATGGTGTAAAATGTCAATGTAACCATGGTGTAGTAGTGAACAGTTTATGGGCATAGTTTGGTACCTACCTACTTCAATAAAAGTTAGAAATCGAAAAATTTCAATTGCTGCTGATTCAACCGTTACGAGATGTGTAAGTAAGTATCAGCAAGGCAATTAGGCACAAGGTAAAGTTGGTAGGTAAAAACAATATCATCAATAAGTTATTTTGTAAAAATAATATAGGTAGGTACTTACTCATTTAGCTAGTCTACGAACGTAGAAGTTGCTACGACTGCTACGCCGTAGCACTTACTCCAAGGACAGTTCCCACCGTGTTTTAAAACTTTTAAAGTCGAAAACTGCATGATTTTTACCAAGGTTCTTATTTTGGTCGACAGGTTGTATAAATCTGAGTGAATGTTTTTAAAAGATTAGGTTCTAAATCGTAAGTAAGAAGAAAAATGAAAATAGATGTCTACATATCAACGTGTCCACATCCCTACCCTCCATTCACACATATGGCAGTCCATTACAGCGCAGCACGGTTAGTTATCTTCTATTGATCTGCTCCAATTAAACGTACCGGCGCCCTGGGGACACACAGTGTGCTCCGGCCTTATAATAATGCCACTTTGTTACTACTGCGCCATTTCGTTACAAACTAGTTTATTGGAAACTGTAGGTGTAGATACTTGGTTGGATTATTTTGTAGTGGGTTCAAAATCCATAGCGTCTGACAAAAATGTCTGTGTCTGTGGAAAATAAGAAATAGAAAAAATGTCATGCATCGACCGGGGATTGGACCCTGGCCGCATGGGCAAACGACCCACCACCTCTCTGCCACTGAGCTATCGATAAACCGGTTGATAAATGCCAAACTTTCTTTCTCTTGATGCTCGTCTCCAAGCGCCGATCCAGCGACATCTGAAGAAAGTCATCATCATCTTCCTGCCCTTATCCCAATTACTTGGGGTCGGCGCAACACGTTTCGTTGAACACAAAATCGTGTTGCAAAAGGATTTGGCTGAATTTTACGAACGGCCGCCTACCAGACGTCAACCCTCCTTGGGAATGTTTTTGTGGTGGATTAACCGCCACCATACGGTTGGCCCTGGCTGTTTGGGTCGGGTTTATCCCTCGGTCGCCTCTTACGACCCCCACGGGAAGAGATGGGGGTGGTGCTATTCTACTCTGCCGGCACCACACGGCGACATCTGAAGAAAGTATTTACGACTTTACTACCTGGTTAGTCCACATTATAAGTGGAATTCAAACCATAAGATGAAGCTTGCTTAATCAATAGAATAATATGGCACTGTGAGTGCATTAAAATCCTAATAGATCCATAGCAACCAGGGAATGGGCAGCAGCGTTCCCTGTCAATGCAACATCATGCACTCGCCAATCCGCCTGCAAGCGTGGTGAGTATGGCAATACCCCCTGATAGGGGGAGGCCCATGTCCAGCAGTGGACTGTTGTGGCTGTTGTGGTATGGTTAGATCCATAGCGTTTGGACTATATATAAAACCTAACCAAAATATTTCTTTGTTTTCCAGATGGAGAATTGTACTCGGGGACAGTGGCAGACTTCAGTGGCATGGAGCCCATCATATACCGGGAGCCGTTGCAGACTGAGCCGTACGATTCCATGACATTAAACGGTAAGTGACCACTGTCCACTGCTGGACATGGCCTCCCCAGTGAGACTTCAGTGGCATGGAGCCCATCATATACCGGGAGTCGTTACAGACTGAGCCTTACGATTCCATGACGTTAAACGGTAAGTGACCACTGTCCACTGCTGGACATAGGCCTCCCCAATGCATCTTCAGTGGCATGGAGCCCATCATATACCGGGAGCCGTTGCAGACTGAGCCTTATGATTCCATGACGCTAAACGGTAAGTGACCACTGTCCACTGCTGGACATAGGCCTCCCAACTGTGGCATGGAGCCCATCATATATCGGGAGTCGTTGCAGACTGAGCCTTATGATTCCATGACGTTAAACGGTAAGTTAACACTGTCCACTGCTGGACATGGCCTCCCCAGTGAGACTTCAGTGGCATGGAGCCCATCATATACCGGGAGTCGTTACAGACTGAGCCTTACGATTCCATGACGTTAAACGGTAAGTGACCACTGTCCACTGCTGGACATAGGCCTCCCCAATGCATCTTCAGTGGCATGGAGCCCATCATATACCGGGAGCCGTTGCAGACTGAGCCTTATGATTCCATGACGCTAAACGGTAAGTGACCACTGTCCACTGCTGGACATAGGCCTCCCAACTGTGGCATGGAGCCCATCATATATCGGGAGTCGTTGCAGACTGAGCCTTATGATTCCATGACGTTAAACGGTAAGTTAACACTGTCCACTGCTGGACATAGGCCTCCCCAATGCAACTTCAGTGGCATGGAGCCCATCATATACCGGGAGCCCTTACAGACTGAGCCTTATGATTCCATGACGTTAAACGGTAAGTAGATTTCAATGCCTGTGGTAGTTTCGGATTCCACGTTTCACAGTCATCTTATTTTCGAGTGGAAAACCGAATCGACTAAAAACCCAATGAACACTACTGGTGTCAGACCTTTTCACAGTGGAACTTAGAATCCGCAATACGCCGCCATTGACAGATACCCATTTTGGGCCAAATGTATTCAACAGCTTCCCAAAAACCTTTCTCAAACTCCAAAGACCAGCTACATCTGTGTATAAAAAAAGTATGTGCCTATCCTACTTCCTACTAGTCCTACTAGTCCTACTAGTCCTATCCTACTAGTCCTACTAGTCCTAACCTACTAGTCCTACTAGTCCTACTAGTCCTACTAGTCCTACTAGTCCTACTAGTATTATAAAGGCGGATGTTTGTGTGTGTGTTTGTTACGACATCACGCTAAAACGGCTGATTAGATTGACATGAAATTTTGCACAAACATAGAAGAGTATCTAGAATAACACATAGACTACTTTTTACCACGGGAAAATGTCTTATTCCTACGGGATCACGCATATTCCAATATTTTTGTAAAGGTGGCGTGACTGAGCCGATTCGCGTTTTAAACGTTTTCGCCGAAAATTAACAGCGACATCTCTTGGCGAGTAATGCTTTCTTCCCGCGGAATAATAGGTTGCAGCGGGTGAAACCGCTGACGGGCAGCTAGTTCCTAAATAAAGGTCAAAATAAAGGCCGAGCGTGGCGGCGTCGTAGTGCGCCGTCAATGTGACAGCGTCGTTCATAGTATGGAGGACGCACTGCGGCATGCCGCCCGGTCTTTCTGGTATCCCCAAACCCATACAAACCAGTCATTTTGACGGCGCACCACATGACCAAGTCTCGTCAAGCTCAGTCTTTAAGAACAACTACGAGTATAGGCACTTAATAAAGATCGCAATTTATACACCTATAGTAACAGAATTCACATCGGGGTTGCGACTAGAAGCACATTTAGGTAGGAATTCAATGGGTTTGCCAATATTGTAACTAACAAACAAAGCTCGTGGAATTATCTCAAATGGCGCAGAGAGCGTCCTGAGATCATTCCGACTACGAAATTAACTCGTAAGGAACTGTGCTATGGTGAACTGATTTAATTTTATACACTCGTAACTAACTTTCGTATTAGACTTGATATAATCAAACAATAGAATACGCTACATGCTGCTATTACATTTCTTAAAGACAATGAAAATACCTATTTACCAGTGGCGAAGATTCCGTACATGCTACATGCCGATTCCCATCGGCTTCCCTTTCAGTTACAAAACCATTCTACCTATAACATCAATCTACCTTCATTTATTTAGTACTAGCTGGTGCCCGCGAACTTCGTCTCGCCAAGGGATGCCTAGAGGTGCCTATGTGTGTGCTAACAGAAGCGACACATCATGCTTACAACTTTTCTAATAGAGCCATTTTCATGTGTATTATAGAGGTAGTTTACCTGTATTATAATTTACCTGCGCTCTTGGTGTACGACGTCAGGTAGGAAGGCAGCCAGGCCCTTCAGTGCTGATAAAAGTGGTCACTATTACTTCTCTATCATAAATAGATGTTGACAGGACCTTTGTCTACCCCCATAGCAAACATCAAATACATCGCTTAGTTAGTTATGCATGAACAATCAATCTTAGGTTAGGCCCACACGTCGTAACGTCCGTTGCTAACTTCTGTTAAAACAACGCAGTGCAGAAACTTGCGTCGCGTCGCCTACCTAACTTTATCCTCGGTTTTTTGTATGAGAAACTTGCATCTAACAGAAGCATGCGTTTGCGTTTCGCGAAAATAGCGCACTAACGAACCTGATTTGTGGGCCCTACTATCGATACCCACAACCGGTAACAGATTGACTGCTTTGCATCTCCTCACTGTAGGTGGGGCTGGGTCGGCTCGCCTAATTTTTTGCGCCATCACTTCTGTCCGTGTCCGTGTCGGGCCGTGTGATGCCGGCTTAAAATGGCATCACCCCAATTCTACCCGTGTGTGTCGTTAAAGGCGATTTATTGAGCGAAGTGTAAGATGTTGCATTTACAGGGAACGCTGCTGCCCATTCCCTGGATGAATATCCCTTAGTCGGTTTTTACGACACCCACGGGTTGAATTGGGGTGATGCTATTCTAAGCCGGCATCACACGGCATAGCCGGCTACACACGGCATCTGTCTGTCATAAGGAGGCAGTATATCATAAACCGTGACAGTTAGAGAGTTAAAGCTTACACAGATGCTATATTTCTGTTAGCCCTAAAACGACAATTTAGTTTTAGGCAAAAATCATAATTACTGCCTTTGAGGTACCCAGACCTTTCATTTCAGCATAAGCCTTGCTTAATAAGTTAATAACTATACACCACAAAAAGTATATCTACCTATTCTCATCCACCTGGTTGGAGATTAAATAAATGTTTTAAAATAATTTAAAGATTCTACGTTTTACCGTATATCCCGTGAAAATGAACGATTTTCCGCAGTAAAAAGTCCGAGATGTTGAGCAGGATTTACACGACAAAAAGTTTCATTCATGTTCAGCCTGTTGATCAGTTTAATCGTATTTCACGTAGGAAACAGCAATTTTCTTGCAGTAAAAAGTGACTTATATGTTGACCAGGTTTAGTAGCTATACAATAAAAACGTTTAAATCAAATCCGTTCAGTAGTTTCAGAGATTAGCGGTTAACTTATCCTAAAACTGTATAAATTTTACGCTTTATCCTTTTTCCCGTAGGAAAGAGCAATTTTCCCGCAATAAAAAGTGGCTAAGATGTTGACCAGGTTTAGTAGCTACACAATAAAAAAAGTTTCATTCAAATCCGTCCAGTAGTTTCGGAGATTAGCGGTTAACTTATCTTAAAACTGTATAGATTTTACGCTTTATCCTTTTTCCTGTAGGAAAGAGCAATTTTCCCGCAATAAAAAGTGACTAAGATGTTGACCAGGTTTAGTAGCTACACAATAAAAAAGTTTCATTCAAATCCGTCCAGTAGTTTCGGAGATTAGCGGTAACAAACAGACAAACAGACAAACGGACAAACAGACAAACAGACAAAAAAACTGAAAATTACTGAAATGTGTTCTAATGCTATTTTTACATCACCCCAAATTCGTTTTTCATAATTTTATTCAATGTACAGACACACGGGTTTTACTGTTTTATTATATGTATATAGATATTATTCGCTTCTGCTTGCCTTCGCCATAAAATGTCACCAAATGTCATATTTTTTTGTCTAAGTTACGATGCAGTCGCCTCAAAGTCAAAGTCTTTGGGTCCTGGATAGGACAGCTTTTGATTATGATGATGATCAAATAAATGGTTTTAAACAACTACCAAAAATTTACCCCGATGCGACTGTTCATATAAAGGTACTAAAGCGATTGGAACTCTACATTTACGAAATATTCATACTAATTATCTCTATTTTAGACTGACAAAACACAATTGAATTTATCAGTCTGCAGATAAAACCTTAATTAATTGTGCATTTGTGTGACCAGCGTCAATAAACAATAAAACAAATAGATATCGGATAAGTGGGATGCAATTCAACTGCACATTAGTTGCAGGATATGCAATCGGATGCCAAAACCATGTTACCTTATCTGTCAGTGATGGTTAGTTATGAGCAGTGGAATGGCAGCGTGATTCGATGTGGTGTAGCTGATCGACAATTTTGAATAAAATTTTAGATATTTTGGTCATCGTCTACAGCCACATCCCACTACTAGACATGGCTATACCTAGGTCTTTCCCAGGCGCTTTGATACTTAGACAATTTTGGATTAAATTGATTATATTTTGGTCATCGTCTACACCCACAACCTACTACTAGATATGGCTATACCTAGGTCTTTCCCAGGCGCCTCCATATACCGTTATTTTGGTCTGACCACATCCAATGTCATCCATGTATGTGTAAAGTCCGTAGACAGTCGTCCACATATACAAAAATCGATCATAAAGCATTGTCTAGGTATATAAAAATCACGATCATACACACTCAAAGCCTCTCTAGGTTTCTCTGTGCCATGGATATAGAAATAAACAAGTATACTTAGTTAATCCCCTTTAAACTTTACGTTTACATACTGATAGTAAGTACCTTCCGCCCCGCGCACCGTTTTCCTAATTTGTGCTTCTACTACCTCCTAAACATGTTTATTCGGAAAGGACGCTCGATTGATCTTGAATGCGGCTGTCAGACATACATCTGTCAGTTTAATGCAATTTACGCGGCAGCGGCAGCGAACGCGTCAACAGCCCTAAATCGGATTAGGATCATCGCAGCTAAAGGGTTAACGGTTAACCCCTTCGTAGGATAACTCGTTGTTTATCAGGTTTATACGGGGTGGTACAGCAAAATATTTCGTGGGTTTACCTGAAGTTTAAACTAAAGAAGTTTTGTTTAGAAAACTATTTTTTAATGAGATTCAGCCCGAGCTGATGACTTATTCAATAAAAACCTTATCAATAAAGGAATAGGTGGTAGCGGTCCATGTTAATACGGCAACTCGCCTGCCAAGTGTCATATCATGAGTAGATAAAGCAATCATCCCCCAAAATCCCCATGTCCAGCAGGATTCAATGAAGTGTCAACTGGCAAGGCTCATGCATGAGGGTTCAGAATATGCCTCGCAGAAAGTGCTACAGATATGGCTTGGCATAGATTGGAGCATGACTTTGGTATGCCCGAGTAGTATTTTAACAAATTGTTTATTTTTGTTCACAGCTCCCGATTTCGTGAATTCACTAGTTCATGGAAACTTCGTGTACTTCTTCTTCAGAGAAACTGCAGTGGAATACATCAACTGCGGAAAGGTATAAACATTTACAGTTTACCTATTTATATGACGATACAGTTGATACCACCGTGTGGTAGCCGCTAAAAATACCTACTACCACCTCTAGTTCACTTAGGGAGTTGCAATATCTGTCGACTATGGTCAACAACCAATGATACCACCCACAATCCAGAGCTCAATGAGGGTTGACGTCAGCCAGGCAGCCATAAAACATTGCCAAAACGTTTTGCTACATGATTTTGTGGTCTAACAAAACATGTTGCGGTGACCCTAACCGAACCGATTTTGGATGAGACCAGGCAGATGATGATGAAGATACAGTTGAGCCAATACAAAATAAACAATTTCAGTCCAGTAGTTTGTTTGGGCTGCTTCTTAGTACGGGAAAATAACTGGAAAACGTGTAGAGGCAGAAAATCGATTGTAAATGTTGACCTTGAAAAGTTTGTTGCCAAAGGGCCTAGACAGCCGATTTGTACTCCGTAAAGACAGAACTCAATCCCTTTGGAATTTCCTCTTAAAAGGGTCAAAGTAGATAGGTAGTACCTACTTAAGAACTTTTAGTAGAGTTGGAACATTTGATTTTGGTACTTGGAAAAGCTTTTGATACCTACTTTGTAATGGCAGCAAAGGATTTTGTAAAATCTGGCAAATCACTGTGCTGCTGTAGGTAACTCGAACAGTAACTAAATAAAGTTGGGCTGGGAATATCACGGACCTTTGTGCAAAATGAACTGTTTCCCCTGGCACAGACGAAGAGACTAATGGGCAAGCTCCACAGAATAGACATATGTCAGACAAGCGATCGTCAGCGTCGCGCGTTTCACGTGTGCAGCTTTGTCACTTTTGTTGCACACATTTTATATGGAAATGGTTTCATGCGTCGCGATGTCGTACGTCTTACGGCGACGATCACTTGTTTGACAGATGCCATCTTACGTCTCAGGTCTCCTCTGTGGAGCTTGCGCCTTATTATTAATTTTTTTCTTGCAGTCTGTATTCGCCCGAGTGGCGCGAGTATGCAGGGACGACAGGGGAGGACCACACCGCTTCAAGCAGCGCTGGACGTCTTTCCTCAAGTCGAGACTGAACTGCTCGGTCGCTGGAGACTTCCCCTTCTATTTCAATGAGATTCGTAAGTACTACTACACTTTTACATATTGTAATGCTTCGTATGATGGTTCGTTTCCCGTGCTTGTTATGGGGTATTGTCCCATTTCAATACTTCTGTTCTCAAACACATCGGAAACACACAGAGGGCTATCGGAAAATTTCAGTGTATCCCACACACTTAGTTACTTGTCTGTACCTCAAAGATCAGTTTGAGCCTTTTCGATACCAAGTCATCGAAATAGGCGCGCTGTGAACACTCGACTTTTTTTCTTTTCTAACAGCAGTTTCACTTCTTCATTCACAGAATCAACCACAGAACTGATCGAAGGCGTCTACGGAGGCCTGAACGCCCAGTTGATATACGGCACCTTCACAACTCCACCCAACAGCATATCCGGCAGTGCAGTCTGTGCGTTCAGCATGCAGGACATCGCTGACACCTTCGAGGGTACTTTCAAGGAACAGAGCGCGCTCAACTCCAACTGGTTGCCTGTCAATAGTGCCAAGGTTAGAAAACTCTAAGATTTCAATTCGCTGAAAAAAAACTAACCTACTTAGTTACCGAGTTTGCTCTCTTCTCGTCTCTAGTCTGGGTCAAATCTAAACGCCAGTGACGACTATGAAGCGAGCTCACCCAGAGCTCATGAAGGCACTAGCATTACAAAACCATGAAGAACCTCAGTCAGCTGTCTGGTGCTGTAGTTAGATTTGAGGGCAATTGCAAGTAAGGCTTTTCCTTACGAAGCCTTCCGCCTCAACAAGGAAAAGGCGCCAGGCTGAGGCTTAAAATTAAGTCACTGGATATTTTAACCACTTTTTCTCAACTGAAGTAATGTATTTACAGGTGCCAGAACCTCGTCCAGGGACGTGTAGCAATGACTCGAGACAACTGCCAGATCAGACGCTAAACTTCATAAAAACTCATACGCTTATGGACGAATCGGTTCCTGCTTTCTTCGGCGAACCTATCGTCATCAGGACTAGCTTCCAGTACGTATCAGCTTCTTCAAGTTCATTTACACGTTTTGTTGACAATGATTTATTTAGTTTACTAATTTGATCATCCTTTTTTCAGCTATCGGTTCACACAAATTGCTGTGGATCCTCAAGTCAAAACCCCTGGAGGGAAAGCGTACGATGTCCTCTTCATTGGAACAGGTACCATTATTTCTCTTACTTATTTATTTTCAAACGATCTGGGACCGTGGCAGTTCAGCATATATTAGATTGATGAGTATATCTCTTAAGCATCCAGGTAACCCAACTTGAGCTTTTGCCATCATGATTTTGTCACAGAAACCAGAGTCACTAAAGTCTTTACTAACTAATTTTTATCCTTTGCAGACAATGGCAAGATTATCAAAGCTATCAACGCAATATCCTACGACTCCAACAAACGGGCAGTGCCCGTCGTGATAGAGGAATTGCAAGCCTTCGCTGCTGGGTCGCCAGTGAGGGCTCTTAGGGTTGCCAGAGCAGGCAGGGACGCTGCCAGGCTGATCGCAGTGTCGGATAAAGAAGTCTTGAGTTTGAGACTGCATCGGTGCTCCAGTGATAAGATCAGCTCTTGCTCGTGAGTACAGTATTCCTTATTCTATGAAGACTCTTGATTCCCAAAGTCATGGGAGCAAATTCACTGCAAATTCCCGAAGTCTTCTGTGAAACAGCAAGTCTCCAAGCGATCACAGTGGACCGCGGTATATCCAGACATACAGCGGTTCAAAAGGCGATTACAGCCTAATAATCCATGTGAACACAACAACACACTTCAGCATCTAGTTTCGGGTCTTATAGTTTCTTCACAAAAAGAGAACCTCCTGAGGTTTCGATTAGTTTATGTTACTAAACCTCTTTCTTTTCCACAGTGAATGCGTCGCCCTCCAAGACCCATACTGCGCTTGGGACAAACAAGCGGGCCGCTGCCGAGCCTACTCCCACGGAGTAAGCCGGTGGTTGGACGAGAACTCCTTCTACCAGAGCGTGAGCACTGGAAGCCATGCTGCCTGCCCCCATAGCAAAGACGCCGGGGCCGTTGGAGGACTCAGTTCAGGACTCTATGATGATGCGAGAGGAGAGAACAAGGGAGAGGTGATCAACATCGTGCAAGACAAGGACGGGAAAGGTGGCAATGGTAATAATGAAGGTAGGCTTCTAGTTGCGCCACTCATATTGTAACTTGCTTAGTGTGGTAATGAAATTAAAAGTGATAGATGATCGCAGACGGGGTTGACTTAGAAAAACTCGCAAACGTCTTTATAAGAATACAAACAAAATTAATTAATGTTGTACAGTCCTGTACTGGATTTCTCGTAAAAGGAAATCTGGTTTCCAACATATCTTCGATCTTTTGATCAAACGCTCAATTTAGTTTTCATCTCATTTCATTTAACAAAATTGCTGATCAAACACGACAACTCGATCAAAAACTCCGCTTCAAGATCCTGTTCTTCCACCAGGTCCAGAAGTCCTCCAAGCGGACCCTCCCCCGGCAGCGTACTCCGTAGAGACCCTAGCTTTAGCCGTAGCAGCTGGAGCTCTAGCTGCCTTGGGAGCTGGGTTTGCAGCAGGCTACATCTGCGGAAGACGGTGCAAGAAGGACGACGATGACAACATGCCATACCCAGACACAGAGTACGAGTATTTTGAACAGCGGCAGAATATTAACAGGTTGGTTACTTGATCTGAAAACGAGATCAAGCATTTCGCTCACTTCATGGAGAATCACCTCATTTCTATCAAAAACCAAAAGTCATCTCATCTAGATACTTAAATGCGTGGGACTTCTGAAAATTGACTGATTATTACCTTCAGACTAACTTCGACTATTAAGCAAATAGCCAATCACCAGCCAATTTTTAGAGGTTCCAAGGATTGGTCTAGTACCGCCTTTTTTTTAAACGGATAGACTAACACCGCTTGCTGATCGTAAAATTTAGGTCAAGTAAACATATTGTTTTATTCTACTAACCACACACTATCCTCGATTTTAGTAGTTTCCTTCAGCTTATTCTTTGTTCAACTTATTCTTAGGTATCCTGGCTTTCCACTATAGGAAATTCCACTACGATGATTCCTGCCACCACACTAAAAAATCTCTAACTGCCCTAGCACTTGCAGTTATCAATGTAGCACAAAAGAAAATTTAGTTGTTGTCCATTGATTCGATGAAGAAGATTAAACAATCTACTACTGTCATTTTCCAGAATCCAAGCCGAACCCAAGCTCCTGCAGCAAGTCGAAGAGGTGACCTACGCGGAGCCGGTGCTGGCTCCTCAGCCCAAGCCGGCATCACCCCGGGCTACTCTCCGGAAGCACCCTCCGTACCACCCTCACCACGAGACGCTGTTCCAGTTCCAGCCGGATGCGTACCGTCGTGACAACTTCGGGACCCTTCGCTCGCATCAGGTCAATGTCAGTTGTGATCCTTTTTCTCTCTTTAGCATGGCTTTGTAGATTTAGTTTTACAGGGACGTGGATATGAGGATGCGATTTGATTATCGTTTCACGCTATTATGGCAAATACTCTCCAATAGAGGGAGGCCCAGCTTCAGCAGTGGTCTATTATGGATGTTGAAGAAGAAGTAAAGAGGAACTACTGGAACTCTGTAAAAAAATCAAGATTATTTTATCGATTTCTACAGATTCATTTCTAAGATATTTCAGGAGGATTTAATCTAAAGTTTGATGTGTGGCCAACAAGGTTACAAAAATATTATTTGCTAAAATTCTTGTGTCATTTTAAACAATCTTGGTGTTAAGTGCATGATAAATTAATTTTAAGTATTTGATCTCACCAGCTTTACCACCATCATCTTAACCATTTTCACCTTCACCATCGTTGTTATGTTAATTTACTTTATTAATTAACAAGTCTTTATCATTATTATTAAAGCTAACAAAATATTTTGCATTCATTTTCATATCCATTTTAATACTTACTTGGAGGATATTTGTGAATTTTGTCTTGATTGTTAATTTCTCAGTAATTTCACAAAATTCACGGATGTCCTTGAAGTTTCATCAATAACCTTTTCATTAACATCGGGAAAATCGTGAGCTTTGACTGAACATGTAAGTATGTCGACGACATATTGGTGTAGATTTTAAGTATGTTCATATACAGGCATACAGATGTAAATCAACCGGTTTAAAACGTTTAAAACCAAATTTCGCGGTTTAAAACCTGAAATCAACCGTTTTCAACCGTTTAAAACTCGCCTACAAAAAAAAAGTTCTGTGTTTTACATACACATACATACATACACAAATCACGCCTTTATCCCTTGCGGGGTAGGCAGAGCGTAAACAGCCGTAGGTACCTACAATACAGCCGCTATCGCCACGTCTGACTAATATTTCAGGGCCGTTGTAGAAAAATCGTGCCGAAATGCAAAAAAATTTTTGCCGAGTAGGTACTTAGGTATGAATTTTTGTATGGAACATCCAAATTATTAATATAACCCTGTATATACAAAATTCGGTGTTTCCAACGATTTTACACTGACTTGCTCATCATAGGTTACCTACGCTCGGGCCTCGGAGCGACAAACTAGGTAATAAACCCGCAAAATCACATCATTAATCCATTTCAGTGATCCTTACCTTTGTAATATTACGAAAATGTATTAAAATCAATAAAACATTGTTATCAACCATCCGCCGTTTTAAACCGAAAAAAACGGTTGTTTATGATTTAAAACGGTTTTTTTCGTTTAAAACGATTTGGTTGAATTGGTTTTAAACCGGGCTTACATCTATATACAGGCATTCCAGAGAAGTTAAATATCATAGCCAAGGAATGCTTTAGCCAGAAGCGGCGCGAATAACTTCAAAATCTATTCTAAATTCAAAAATATTATAATAATAATATGGAATGACTTCTGCCCATCGAGTGTAATTCTGCCAGTGTCAAACAAATCTCACGACTTTCCCGCCACCCACTACCATCAAACTAACGCACGCATAATCACTTCGCGCATGTCAGTTAACGCAGGAATATTGCGACCGCAGGGCGACGGCTACCGGCGCGGCAACGACAACGGCTTCTCGACCACGCGCTCAGTGAAGAAGGTGTACCTCTGAGAAACAAGCGGGGCCGACGCGCGCGACCAGATGCACCACCATAAGCATAATACGCACCATCACCATACTTTGGGTAAATATTCAAAATCTTACTTTAATTAAAAAAAAAAAAAACAAGAAAAGGCGCGGCAAAATCCGGACTTCCTTCTCTATAGTCTATGGTCCTTCCTTCTTCATTACAGCCACATATAATATTAAAATTGTCTTTTAGATGGGCAACTTTGTTCTTATCGGTTAAGTAGGTAGTTAAAACCTTCATTAATAGATGTCGCTTATAGGCATTTCCTATCGAACTATTCCACTAGATGGCGCTCTAATTGTCAAATCCTTTGATGATATCTGAACACAAATGAATGAAATGTTGTATTTAAGATACCTTGCGTACCAACCTCCTTTATGACATTTACCAAATTTTAACTAAAAAATTTCGTCGTGTTGTGTAGTGTCGCAGCGCAGCAGCGGCTCGGGCACTGCGTCGGCGAGTGGCCAATCATCGTCCTCGCCGTCGCCGCCGTCGTCGTCGCCCTCGCCATCAGGTGAGCGGCCCCCGACTCCGCCGCCGCCCGCGCCGCAGCCCTGCGCTTACATCTACCGCAACTAGCGCGCCGCCGCCCCGCACACTCCTCACCCAACCGTCTTTCTAGTCGGTGTGAACGAACCTTAAAACTCGAAAGGAATTTTTTCAAAATGAACATTTTTAAATGTGGACTGACAAGACATTCCAAAATGGTAAATTAAAGTGTTTGTTTGGAAGCGGATAGTAATTGCGACAATTTGTTCTTGCCGATGCAAATTGTTGTCTAATACGTGGATAAAAGACATCGTTCAAGAAAGATGCATAAATTATAAGACGTGAAAGTTTACGGATTTCTAGACCTGTAATACCATAAAGTTATGGCTCCAAAATTTGATAACGCAAACTTTTCTTCCATGAAAATGCGAATATACGTATTTGTGATTAAACCCACGGTGTAAATTGGCCGTTTCCTCTTCACCAGAGGTGTGACAAAAATTATAAGTAGTATTTTTTTTAAACGACGGAACAATACTATCGATTGATGTATGTAAGATGAATAATGTAATAAATTGTAGATTGTTTAGATATACATAGTTTACTGATAATTTAGGTGAAAATATAAGTTTTTGTTGGTAACATGTTGATGACTAGTTAATGTAAAGTTGTGTGCATCATTGCAGATTCATCAAAGTGTTTATAATATACTTCCACTGTGCTCTCTTTAACGTTGTTACATCTAGAGGTTTAATATTTGTATGAATCTACAATGGACTCACAATTGCTTTTTTACATACCCACTATTTGTAGCATTACGTCATTAAATATAGGGATTCTCTTATTCTAAAGCTCTAGTGATTGCATAGGTAACCCAGTCATATCAATGATAATTCTTTTACATACACTTTCTGTAAAGTGCTAACAAATTGAAAGACTTTATCATTGATATCGCAGAGTTCAAAAATAATGATGATATAATATAGTTGATACCAATGTCATTATAAAACAAAATATAAATTATATTTACCGTGTATAAAAATGATATGTAAAGTTCTGATACTTACTCATTCATTAAAAAGTGCTTCTTATGGGTGTATTTAGAGTATTAGGGGATCGTTTTGATAAATATTCGATAATGTTATAGATCTAGCCATTATGTATACATAGAGGTATAGTATAAGATGCCAATTCGATTGCTGGTGCATTTGCGCCATATGAAGTTACATTTCGTAACTGTGATCACTGTGTACATACATTCTATGACATGATTGTTTTATAATCTATCTTTTCTAAATTGAAATTTCCAGAAATGTGGGCCAAAGTTTAAAAATCTTTTTCGAGTGACGTTCCTGTTGCTATTATGTAAGTGGAAGATAATTTCTGCTTTGATTTCTGGTCACGCTAGATGTTTTGTTATAGAAATCCTGAGTATGAAATATAATCCATTAAAGTTGACTACTTGACTAGCAATTGGACATGTGTTGGTGTATTTAAATTAATAGTAAGATTTTCATTTTTATTAGCACATAATCTTTGAGTGCTATAATTATTGAAAATCTTCTTATTTCTATGGATCACAAACACAACCTTACAAGATGTTCAAAATACCGTGATCGCATTGAATTTCGCTCATTGTTGACAAATTGGATGTGTGTTAAGAAATGTCAATTCTATTTGTAATGACTTAGTGCCTAAGTGTGTGTGGCAGACTTGTAAGTTGATATTACAAGTTATTACAGTTGTAATTTGTTATCACAAGTTATTGCGATTACTCAGATTTTCTTTCGGACTGACATAGAGCAGCTTAGAAAGCCGTTAGCGTAGACTACCATAGAAAAGATTGTACCGCGTTTAGTAACTAAAATAAAGAAGTAACTTTTATACATAATGCCATATTTTATAATTATTAATATCTAAGGGCATTCCAATGCCTTCGTAAAACAATACTCATCATGTTAATTTTTTAATAAACCAAAGATGAAATGATTTTTTTTATACCGTAAATTATTTACTTATTTTGTAATATATATTTTTATTAATAAGAATGTATACTTAATAGTTATTATTTTTATTTTGAATGTAATTTAACTACCAATCATATACATTCTATGATACTGCACCGACCGTCGATTGTATATTCACTTCACAACAAATAAAATATGTAAACTTACGCCCTTTTTCCTTACGGAGTAAAAAGATCGTTAACAAATAACTATAAATGTGGTGTAATGAAATGAACGTATAAAAATTAACATTATTGACATTATAATACATTTTTGTAATATTGTTTACGAGTGAAATAAAATATGTTTTTCGTTATTATTATTTTTTGTACGGTCGGTGTGGCCATGTAAGCGCACATTAATAAACATTGATTACTACTTTTTTTTTTCAATTAAATAATACGCTTGTACACGGCCATTCCTGTTCAATATTTAAATTACGGACTTTGAAAATTAAAGGTAACTTGAAAATATTGCTGGATTTATGGTTCTTCACTTATGTTACATAATATAACGTTTTGTAACATTATTGTTATAAGATAATAAGTACGTAAAATGGTTAATGCTTAGAAAATAATTTAGCTAAATAGTAATTAGACTGCCATAATAATAAAATCGTTTAATATCACCTGCGAGCTCTGAAATCTTTAAATCTGAAAAGACAAAAAATACACAGACTGGTTATCATTTTCACAGTCCGTAAGTACAAAAAGTAACTCATACATACGTAAGTGAGGGCGTACTTGTAAATAGCGAGTTTGTATGTAAATTAGTTTTCGTCGAATAATTAATAAGCGTTAGGACTTAAGAGGAAGGAAAATTTTGGGGCGATTGTTAAAATTGTTTTTGTAACTTAAAGAATATTGATGAAATGTACAATAACCATTTCCACGTTTAAATTGAACCACCTTTTTATACTCGTAAAGTTAACTGTATTCTTAAATGCCTAGATTCCTGTAAGCGTAAAGTATTGATTTATAATTATATTGAGAATTATTATAGAACGTATCGTACCGTAGTTTATGATAGACCGCTTATTTTGTTTTAAAACTCGAAGCCTTAGTGTTAGAAATTGAAGACTTTTATTAAAATAATGAAGTAACTGTAATTACAGAGGATTGGATTAAAGCAAATCCACAACTTTTATTAAAAATATAATGTTAAGGTATAGCGCGTTTACGTCACGTTAATCTCCAACTATCCATCACTTATCTAACTTATATCGTGTAAATATTGGGGTTGAGTTATTACCGAGTCGGTTTCGATGCGTGTGCAATATTTTTCTACTTCTTCTTCAGCATTCTAAATTAAAGGTTCTTTGTAATTTATCGAATGGGGTCCTTGAAGATTTAGGAAAGAAATGTGGACTAAGATCAGTACAGGAACTTCATGGTTATCGCGGTAGTCACTACGAGATTTAAAAAAGAATGTTTTGACAGTTAAAGATACAACATGCACTTACAATAATATAATTAATAGAAGCCACTTCAACTTGGACTGTTATATTTTTAAAGAACTCAATGCCAATTATGTTCTATTTAAAAGACCTGGAAGAAAGAAAGGCAAACCGATATTACCAGGAAGTTCCGTTACTTATCACACTTCTTTCTTACTCTACGTTAAGTAGCTACTAGATAGCCATAGAAAGTTTTGATAATTTAATTAACAAGAATCAAATCTTCAAGGACCACAGTTATAGGGGAGAATCACTATGGGAAGTGCCTAACTAATTTAAATGCAAATGTAGTGTTAACGGCATACCTCTAACTCCCATCTCTTGGATCTGGCCGTAGGTTAGCGTGCCTTTAGATTGTACTGATTACCGCCCATATGTTACAGCGAGTGGATTTGGAATAACTACTTGAATAAACTATCATACGCGAACATTACCTTAAAATAAGATGTTTGAAGTAAAATTTAATGAAAATAGATGGCTGAAATTTTATCTCCTGTAGTTTTCAAACTCTTCGACTGCATTTTGACAAGTTGTCATTCCAATCCATTTCACCTCAAATACTTCTGATGATAGTTTGGGGAACTATACATAACTTACCATGTAATATCATTATAAGTTAAGTTACCTTCATCTTCATACTCAACTTTTAATAATAACTCAGTTGTTAATAATGCATTAATTTGCTTTTTAGACACTCCATAGGATAAGTAGGAGTTTTATAAATAAAAAATAAATGCAAAACGCAACTGCAGTGATAGTAATGTAATGTTACACCGTATTCGCTGCCCGTATTTATAGAGTGCAATTTTTTTATAACTAGATACAAATAGAATGGAACATTCATTTGCAGAATATGAAATAAGATGCTGGCATGCACAATTTTATATTTTACTCTTGATTGTTTAAAATGTTATGATCATTTTCTCATTAAAATATTACTAATATAATGCTAAATATTTTAGCAAAGGATAAAATGTATTCCTTTTCTTTAGTAAATAAAATATTGAAACTTGAAATTTTGTTTAATTTCTCTACAGAATCCCAAAAAAATATTCTCATTCTAAAACATACTAAAATGAAGACGTTTTTGGTGTTTCTCTGTCTTTCGTGGAAATCGTTAACTCCTTTTAAAACCACGCAACGGATTCTGATGTGTTTTTTTGTGTTAGATAGAGTGATTCAAGAGGAAGGTTATATATGGTAAAACATGCTATGCATGCATGCTTGCAGCGGTGTCACCCGCAGACGGGCCGCTATTAGTAATTAAATTTAATAAAACTTATAAAAGTTACACAAAGCGGTCTTTCGGTGATTCGCGCCAAAAGACAAAGAATACACGATCCTATGATATTGAGAAAAATATTGGAGACTACAATATTGTCAGGCTAAATCATGCCATCTGTAGTAGAGTCAGTAAAACAAAGAGTAATACAATATTGTCAGGGTAAATCACGCCATCTGTAGTAAAGAGTCAGTAATACAAAAAGCAACTTGAGGCGCATGCTAGTGGGCGCATGCCTTTAAAAAAAACTGTAGTTACAGTCCAGCAAAAAAGAGTAGAAATTAAATAAAATGGAACTAAAAATTTCTCATACTACATTGTTGCCATTCATAGTCAATGTTGCCATTTAATTTTGAAATTTCATACAAAGTGGCGCCCTCATTTTTTGTCTACTCTTTTTTGCTGGACTGTAGGTCTCTTACAAGATGCCACTCGATATTCTGTAGCAGCAATGGTGCTTTAGTGCTTTACTCTAACTGCAGATGGCGCGCTCATGCTTAGTACTTCAACTTTTGGAAGTTTTTAGTACGTACTTATGACGTACTTACCCAATACCACGTACTTTGGGGCGATGCCACATTATAAACATAATAATATACTTTACCACATACACGGCCTTACCACAAAAAAGTTAGTTAGACGAGCGTCCAAGTTGGGATAAGGGCAGGCAGATGATGAGACGAGTGTTGAAAGCGTGTTAGTGTTGTTGGACCAGTCGCTGATGACTTCCGTGCACGATTTCCGAAAAAAAAAACATATGTTGAGCTCCAGCAAAGTTCCTCATTTAAATGCAAAAGCGTTCAATTTTCTCGAACTACCTTTCAGCTTAGAATAGAATCACTCGTGGGTGTCGTAAAAGGCGATTATAGGATAATCGTCCAGGGAATGAGCAGAAGCATTTCCTGTAAATACAAAATCTTGTACTGCGCTAACCAAACCGCCTGCCAAGCATGGTGTGAGTATGGAACTACCCTGATAAAAGGGGAGGCCCATGTCAAGCAGTGGACCGTTGTGGCTGTTACGGTTATAGTTCCAGGTAGTTTAGCAAATCCAAATAAAAAACCTTTTTAAACAAAAAGACAACGTTTATTAGCTTTTCTTAATCATTACACTTATAAAAATGTAAACCGGTTCGACTACGTTTTCTCGAAATAGTACTCATCATCAAACATCCTCTTCCTAAGGTACGAGTATCTTGACAAGATATCTCTCACAGGGAACACTAAAATACTATTCACTGGCGCGTACGGGTTGAAATCTTCAAACACTGGCATTGTCATTTCAGAGAACAAATCTGGTTCTGCAACATCCACGCATTTTAGGGTAACACATTTACACTTTTCTAGAACCATGCAAATATCTTGGGCAGCTCTTGCTGTTAATATTTCGCACTCATCAGCTAAGTAACCTATGGAACAACCTGGTTTCACGAATAGTTTGTTCACTATGATTCCCGCCCATTTTAGGAATACGTCGTTTCGTATGTCGAAATCCAAGGTTAGCCACGGAGTTGGTATGGCTTTTCTGTCTTTGATATTAATGGTCCAGGGTTTAGCGAATCTTGTCAGGACTAGCAGGTTTTCGTAGTAGCCCAGTCTTCGGATTATGTTTTGGGACTCCAGGGTTTCTAGTTGGTGTATCAAAGTTGCTTTGTCGTAGCCGAGAGATTTCTGTGGAAAGAAATATGTACGAATTAGTTCAGGCAGACATAATCTTTAGCAAATTCATAGTGGAAATAACATATTTTTTCGGGGAAAAAGTAGCAGTCACTCAGGGATGATACAGCTTTCTACAGGCGGTGTAGTAGTTTCAGAGTTTATCGATTACATCATTTATAATCATCATGTTCATTCCAAATTAGTTAAGGTCGGCGCAACATGTTATGTTAAAACACAAGCATGTATAGCAAAATGATTTAGCTATGTTTTATGACCGGCCGCCTGCCTGACGTCAACCCTTTTTGGGAATGCTATCGTAGGTAGAATAACCGCCACAATGCGGTTAACCATAGTCGACAGATATTCAGCCGAGGTCAAGAACTCTACGTCACCTTTTACGTAACACCCTGAGTAGAACTCGGGGTGGCAGTATTCTTAACCACAAGGCGCATCCTATATGTGTAAAAAATAGATCAAGTTTTTACATACCCAAAGCTCTTCAAAAGTGCATCCAGCTGATTTCTTTTGTCTCAAGTAGGAGACGATTTTGTCTTCATCGGCGATTTTCTCCGGTATGATCTTGTCTGCGTCGTCTATGTGGTCAGGAGGGTCGTTTACTTGCGATTGTCTGCAATAAAAAAGTTGTAAAGTCTACGCATGACCCGATAAACTGTAGCATCATATACTTTTTGAAAACCCTGGTTGTGAAACTCAGCACCATCTAGCCTTAAACGAAGCATAGCTTTATCATCACATTGCAGGACTATTTTTATTATTATTAAAGTATAAAAGTCCTGCAATGGGACTCGGAGAATCAAGGCGGAAATTTACATGGAACACTGCTGACCATTCCATGAGTTACACTACATCTCAGTCGTCTTTTACAATACTTGCGGATAGAAATAGGATATTTACCGTAGCAATGTTTCCAAGGCGGTGTCATATTCCATATCCTGGTACAGTTCTGTGAACGTGTTGATGTTCTTCTTGTACTTGCAACCCACCGAGCCCGGCTTGATCTTGAAACGCATCTCCCATGTGATGCCAACTTAGACTAGCATCACCATATTTATATCTTACCGCAAGTGTCGTAAGGTGCGACTAAGGAAACTAGAGGGTTTCAAGGTTTCACAAGAAGTGACTTTAGTGAAATGATATAGTAGATATTTTCTGAAGTGGCGCTCAAATTTTTGTTAGATGTGGCGATAACGACTGTTCTTACGGAAGTGAACGCTCTGCCTGCCCCACAAGGGACAAAATTGTGATGTGTATGTAAAAGTACCATGTATCTTCTTCTTCTTTTCGTGTCGATGGCATGTATTATGTATATGTTATATTTACCGTAGCAATGTTTCCAAGGCGGTGTCATATTCCATATCCTGGTACAGTTCTGTGAATGTGTTGATGTTCATCTTGTACTTGCAACCCACAGAGCCCGGCTTGATCTTGAAACGCATTATCATTTGCCATAAGATGCCGACTTAGATAAGCATTATGTAGTTTTTACGCGACTTACTTGTTAATTAGTTGGTAGAAGGTGTAGCCCTCTACGTTTCGGCTGATTACGACAGCCTTCTTCTTGGAGGACGACAATCACACACGCGCGACCGCCAGTTGCGATTGTCGACTAGCTCGCGCCGCTGCTCGCTGCGCGCGCGCTGAGATGGTAGGGGGCGCTGCAGTAGCCGCAGTTGGTGACTCTTGTTGTGGTGGATGCGGTTGAGTTGCAGTTGTAGAGTCATCGAAAAGTCCCGAACAAACTACGCTAATTATATCGTCACTTTTTATGTTGTCCACTGACACCGGCAATACCGTTTTTAGCACTGGCTTCCACGACGGCGATATCGACCAACCACTATCTCTATTAAAATTCGGACGACGGCTTATTTCAATGGCTTCCCGAACTTTGCGGGGCACATAGAACTTTTCCCTAGCCAGAATAGCTGTCTTGTCGAACCGAATATAGTGGTTAGTGTCCGTATCAAGCGCGTGTTCAGCTACTGCCGACGTCACCGTGTTACAGTTCTTCACGCTACGTATGTGCTCGGTGATTCTTGTAGAGACGTGCCGTTGTGTTTCCCCGATATAGCTCTTACCACACTCACAAGGTATAGAGTAAACACCTGGTCCGGATAGGGGCTCCTTATCTTTCGGTGATCTTAGCCAGTGTTTTACTTGAGTGTGGGGTCGGAAAATAGTCTTGATGTTGTATTTCCGTCGCAGTAAAAAGGCGATTTTATCTGTCACACCTTTTACGTATGGAAGATACGTTGGACGTCGTTCTACAGTGTGCGGCCTCTTTTTACTCGATGAGTTTGCGATACGCCAACTCTGGCTCCACTTGTACCCGTTGGATTCCAGCACCTCTCTAACGTGGTTGAGTTCCGACTCTATGAATTCAGGATGGCATAGACGGAGCGCTCTGTTTATGAGAGAGCGTGGGACTGAGGAGAGATGTTGCGGGTGATGGTGTGACTCCGCCCTTAGATATTTATCGGTGTGCGTCGGTTTTCTGTACACGGTGTGTTGTAAACGCCCGTCGCTACACCTCATTACCAGAACATCCAAGAATGGTAGAGTGCCCTTTTCCTCATTCTCCACAGTGAATTTAATTTTTGGGTGGATCGAGTTTAGATGAACAGTTAAGGATTCAACCATATCCTTGGTTACAATTGCGAAAACATCATCTACGTATCTCAGCCAACACTTTAGCACACACGGCGCATTTTTCATTCTACTTGAATCACCGAGCACATACGTAGCGTGAAGAACTGTAACACGGTGACGTCGGCGGTAGCTGAACACTCGCTTGATACGGACACTAACCACTATATCCGGTTCGACAAGACAGCTATTCTGGCTAGGGAAAAGTTCTATGTGCCCCGCAAAGTTCGGGAAGCCATTGAAATAAGCCGTCGTCCGAATTTTAATAGAGATAGTGGTTGGTCGATATCGCCGTCGTGGAAGCCAGTGCTAAAAACGGTATTGCCGGTGTCAGTGGACAACATAAAAAGTGACGATATAATTAGCGTAGTTTGTTCGGGACTTTTCGATGACTCTACAACTGCAACTCAACCGCATCCACCACAACAAGAGTCACCAACTGCGGCTACTGCAGCGCCCCCCTACCATCTCAGCGCGCGCGCAGCGAGCAGCGGCGCGAGCTAGTCGACAATCGCAACTGGCGGTGGCGCGTGTGTGATTGTCGTCCTCCGTGAAGAAGGCTGTCGTAATCAGCCGAAACGTAGAGGGCTACACCTTCTACCAACTAATTAACAAGTAAGTCGCGTAAAAATTACATAATGAGTGATACTTGTTCGTTTAATAATAAAATTAGATAAGCATCACCCTATATCTTACCGCGGGTGTCGTAAGAGGCGACTAAGGGACTAGCTAAGACGGATTCATATGTAGGACTTCATCATGAGAAAAGTAGTAGTAGGCGGTTTTAAAATTGCGACATCCGGGTTCATCGAGTCGTTTAGCGACTCTTTTTCCCACAAGACAAGAAGAAGACGAGCATTATTTTGTGTCATTTTTTCTGCCTATTTAAGGCAATGAATGAATGGCTATGATAATGTGCAATATTTACCGTAGCAATGTTTCCAAGGCGGTGTCATATTCCATATCCTGATAGAGTTCTATGAATGTGTTGATGTTTTTCTTGTACTTGCAACCCACCGAGCGCGGCTTGATCTTGAAATGCATTATCAACTTTATCAAGGCCGACTGATGCTGGCTTAGACTAGCTAGCTAGCATCATCCCATTCCTTTCGCGCGGTTGTTTTAAGACGTAGACTATAGTGACAGAAATATTTTCTGAAATGTCGCTCAAGTATTTGTCAAGCATGGCGATAACGACTGTTCCAAGACTGTTCTTACGGCAGTTTACGCTCTGCCTACCCCACAAGGGACAAAATTGTGTGTGTGAATGTACTATATATGAGTGTGTATATTATATTTACCGTAGCAATGTTTCCAAGGCGGTGTCGTACTCCATATCCTGGTAGAGTTCCGTGAATGTGTTGATATTCTTCTTGTACTTGCAGCCCACCGAGCCAGGCTTGATCTTGAAACGCATTATCATCTCCGTCACGGACATTTGCTCCTCCTGTAAATGATATAAAACGTTTCTTAAGTGTTAAACTTCAGACTAGCTGATCGGCAATTTTGTATGTGAGGTTAAACTTTTCGTTTTCATACATCGACCTATGTTCGTTGGGGCAATTTGTTTCTTAACACCAGCCCGTCCTGTATTTTCGCTATCTCTCACTAGTAAAATGTAATCCTATATGCAGTCCAGAAAAAAAGAGTAGACAAAAAATGAGGGCGCCACTTTGTATGAAATTTCAAAATTAAATGGCAACATTGACTATTAATGGCAACAATTTAGTATGAATTTTTTTTAGTTCCCTTTTATTTAATTTCTACTCTTTTTTGCAGGACTGTATATTACTATTTTATTTATTTTAAAACAGTTCGCCACAAGGCACGATCCCCCGTTTTCGTTCGTCATCCAGTCGTTACAAGCCGCCTTAGCCTTAAGTCATCGGTCCCTCTGGTCGAAGGGTGCCCAACTGCCCAAGGCTTACTCACCCGTCCATCTCTTTTACGCAAGTTTTTACGACAGAAAGTGGCCAGTCTGCTGCCATTTCGATTTGCTACAATTGCGGTGAGAAGAAAATGCGTGATTGATTACCTAAGCAGGTGCTTTCGAGTTGAACAAGGGACGCTGGTGCTTAATCTTAAGATTTATCCCATATATCACCTTTTACGACAGTCTTAGTTAGCTATTTTTTCAGCTCTTTTATAACATTCGTACAATTTTCAGAAATATCTTACCTGCAAGAGTGATCCTCCAGAACCGGTTATTTTCGGAACCGATATGCAGACGATATCCAAAACATCTGACGCTTGGCACTCCAACAACAGACAGTTCATTTCTGGGGTTCCCTTGATGTCGCTTTTCGGAACCTCATCGTCTAAACTGAACATCAGATTGTCCGCGAATTCAGAATTCATTCGACAAATCCAGTGCCTTGTATAGTTTGAGGACAGTTTGTATGAAGATTGAGCTATGTCTTGGAAGTGGAATTTGTGTATAGCGTTGTTCATAGTCTTTTCTCTAGCGGCGACCGCGCCGGCTTTTCGTAACTGTTCGATGGCCGGTCGTAACGTCTGTTCCGGGTACACACTGAACATTGTGTGGATTTTCCTGGCCGTGTCCTCGACTTTATTCAGCCTGTAAGTTGTCATGACTGCGACGATAATGCCTTCTTTTATCGCAGCTACAACGGGCCCGGATTCTTCAGGCGTTTTGTAGGCGTTGAAGTTTTTGTTGACCGTGGACGGGCAGATCGCGAATTTGCTGTAAAAGTCTTCCAAGTTTAAAGCGACGCATTCCTTTCGCTTGTTGAAGTTTTCGCTTCGTATGATCTGCAGCATTATATAGACGAGTTCTAACATGGGAAGTCGCGCGGCTACGATGACCTTTGAGATTTGCCCGCAGTATTGTAGTCTCAGAGTTCTGAAGATCCCTTCGTATCGTCTCAAAATGTCCGGGTAGCGTCTCAACTCGTTTATAACGCAGTCTTTCTCGTAAGCCAATGTCGTGTTGGTGTCTAGAGCAGAAGATCTTTTGTGGCAGTTTGTCGCCGATTTTTTAGGGTCGTTTATGGTCAGTATGTCTTTTGCGACTATGTTTCTGAGACGCAAGCATCCGGCGTAAGGAATGGTGCTTATTATAGTGATGGCGGCTTTGCACAACATCAGTATTCTGTCCTCTTCTTTGGTCCATTTCGGTGTGGAAGTCTTTGGGTTTCGACGTCTCTGTAGCTTTTCGTCTTTCGGTCTCACGGTACGCTTCCTTTTCGTCGCTACAGTCGGTTTGGGTTTCTTTGGTTTCGGTTTTTTCTTCTTCGGCATTCTGATCGAAGGTTTCTTGAATAATGCGTGGTGTTTCATCTTGGTGTGGGTCATTACCCACAGTTTCGGAATATCCATGAAGAAGGTGGAATCGAAGCCGCACGGTCCGAGGCCGTTTCCGTAGAACTGTCCGTTGTCGTTATCGTGGACTTCTTCTCGTAATCGCGGGACGAAGAAAGGTTGTTTCCTCCCGCGCTGCGACGGCGGTAGATTCATTTTCGTGTTCATACTGATGTCGTATACATCCTTCCAATACTGTTCGACATCTGCGAACGTATTAAAGTGATAGGTTCTTCGTAAGGATTCTAAATCCACGTTATCTCTCGGCCACTCGCCGCGCGTGTCTATAATCGAGGCGCATCTGTTCATATAGAATTCGTAACTGAGCATAAAGTTTTCATCGTTCGCATTCGGGTTTTTTATCAACTGTAAGAGACCTAAAGTGGACAGAACTTTCAAATTCTGTCTCCAGCCGTTTTGCAATGTCGGCGTCGCTAGAAAAGTCTTAAATAAGTCTCCAGGAACGTTGCGTAGTTTCTGTTGCAACATGTTCTGCGGTATGGTAACGTTGTACATAGCCGTTAGAGCTATATGACTCATGTTTCCTAGGACGAATTCTACGGTGAATTCTGGGATCATGTCAACTAAAGACGAAAAGCCTTCTGGAGCTATCGAGTGGTAGCCGGAATCTTCGTTGAAATAGACCATTTTTATCAAGAACTCGTGAAGCTTTTGCAGTTTCAAGTATCTGGGATATATCGACATGAATAACGGTCTCGTCACCACTTGAGGGTTTCCTGTCTCTTTCTTAATGATTTTCTTGTCTTTTTCTACACGTTTGTTCCTAAGCATGCTCAAGCTAAGTTCTCTGTATTTCTTTCTGACGATTGAATCTGTGACTTGTACGTGCGGTGCGCAGAAGGCGGTACAAGATTTGTGCCAAACGGGCCACGTCATTCTGAGTAACTTTATTGAGCCTTGAGCGACCAGTTTTTGAACCATACTCTTCAAGCCTTTATTGTCCATAAGCGGTTCGTTGCTTTCTTTACTCGCCATAGTGTTTAGATTCATGTAACCGATTATGAGGACCTTTTCTTGTATAGTTTTTAAAATGGCGTTGGCATATCGCAGTTGCCTCATGGTAGGTCCTTTCTTTGGACCTTTCCCGGGGCCCAAAAACGGCTGAACTTCGACGTTTTCAAAACCATCTAAGTGCTTGACTTCGCTGACGATTTTCTCAATGCTTTTAGCGTCGGGTAAGATTTCTTCGATTCCTTTGGGTAGTTTCTTTGGTTTTTTCTTAGGGATCTCTGAATCCGAGCCGCTTTTTTCGTCTGGCGATTCGACGGTTCTTTTAGTAGCGATTGCGTTTTTGCTCTCGTCGACATATTCGAAGAACTTCTTCCTTTCAACTTCGTATTTCGCGTCAACAGCGGACGCCGATGCTGCCGCTACATATCTGAAAAAAAAAATGTTATTTCGAGATAAGTTAAATTTAACTTTGTGCAAACTTAAGATACATATTATGATACATACATTACGCATATCACGCTTTTGTCCCTTGCAGTGTAAGCAGAGCGTTAATGGCCGTGAAAATACGGTGCCTATCATCCTACTTCTCATGCAATCGCGTAAATAACTTTCATTGGGTCATTGATTTTACAAGATAAAGAAACAAAAGTTTTAAAGGGTAAAATTTTACTAGTGACCGATAGCGAAAACCCATAACCGGCTGGTGATAAGGAACAACTTTCTACAAGGAACATAGGTCGAAATACGCCGTCACCAGCCAGTTCTGAGTTTTCGCTATCGGTCACTAGTAAAATTTCACCCGGATATACTCGGTGCAATATTGGCTTAAAATAGCATCACTCCATTTCCTGTGGGTGTCAAAGGAAGCGACTAAAGGATTTGAGAGTTGATGTGTATTGCAATTTTAGGGGACAGGCAGTGAACCTGTCATTATGGTGATACACAGTCTCTCAAACTATTGTCAGACGTAGTGGAAGTGGCCGTTTTGCACAGCCGTTTACGCTCTGCCTGCCCCGTAAGGGATATAGGCGTAATGTATGTACTACCTGATTCATAAAAGAAGGCGACCCGAAATGGCAACATTATTGTTGACATCTTGCTCAAATGTCATGTAATATGAAAAAGATGCAAGAAATAATGTTGCCATTTCGGGTCCCTTTCTTCTATGAATCAGGTTATATGTATTTACTAATATACTTATACTTACTTGGCCGTCCTCTGTTTCCCCCTATCCACGAATATCTCCTTGACGATATTCTTGAGTTTGAACGTCCTGCATATAGTTCTAGTGATGTAGTATTCCAAGCCCAGTACCTCTGCCAAATCCACTTGAGATAAACCTTCGAGGCCAGATTCTAGTATCCTCTCGTAGGCTTGCCTGAGGATTAAATAAATAATAAGAATAAAAACAGATCTTTATTACCTTACTTAGATACCACTCGTAAGATTAGTCACTCAGACCATAAAAATGAGTTTCAGTGACCAAAATTGAAACCAGAACTTTCGGTAGGTATCAACCCTTCGTTAGAACTCACGATCGGTGAAAGTAGTTGCATTTACCTATATGCGTAAATATGTGATTTCAATACTGTATACTTAACTCACCGCATAAGACTGACTTTGATTTGGTATCGACACGGGTGCTCCGTAGTACTTTCTTCGTCTGAGTGTGACTCGTCCTCGCTTTGTGGGTTCAGACTAATCAGCCTGTTCTTTAGTTGCTTGCTCTTCTTTACGCAGACGCCGGATAGATCCTCCTGTAAAAAATAGGTTGTATTTATGTAGATTGCATGTTGATTTTTCTTTATGTTTAGTGAATAGGCGCGTCCAAACCAAGCGAGGCTGCTCGCGTGCTCATTGCCTCGAGCGGTATACGCTCGTGCGCAGGCGAGCCAAGTTCGGCCCAATTTGGACGCCGAATAAATTAATAGGCATCTTCTGAGGCGCGTTGATTTTGGCTCGGCCCGCGCGCGTTCAACCGAGCATACCACGCCACGTAATATTTTGGTCGTTTGTCGCGCGAGGCAATGAGCACGCGAGCAACCTCGCTTGGTGTGGACGCGCCTAATGACTGTTTTTATAAACTGTTATTGAATTAGTATGCGGTGGGCAGATAAAGAATGGCTTTCTCGTTTGCACAAAGGAAGGCTCTCACGTTACTACGAGGTGATTCATTCCTCGTCGTTCTTAGGTAACTCACGCCATTTACAGATACAATACAATACTAGCATGCTTTATTGTACAAGAAACATAATAAAAATCAATGTAACATAAATTAAAAGACAACACAGGCGGCTTGGGTAGCAATTTCTTCCAGGCAACTGTTTATTCTGTTCTTTTCTTTCTTTCTCTTCTTTATCTGAAGGAGCTATACTTACAAAAATGAAAGAGTTCTCAGATTTGGAGAGCCGCTTGCACGTAGCCTGCGTGGCTACCTTACTTTCGAATATATTTTTGACTGTATCACTGTAGTTTGGCTGCGTCATCAGGTATTCGGCTATGTCGTGGATTTTCCCGTGCTTTGGCATGCTCAGCAGTTGAGGCTGGTGGAACCTGCAATATCAATAGGTACATAGTAAAACATGAAGTCGCTTTTTGTGTTTCTCTGTCTGCCTGTCTGTCTGTCGTGGAATTCACTCACTGCTCCTAAAACACGCAACGAATTTTCATGCGGTTTTTTGTAATAGGTAGGTGATTCATATCTTTTCCCGCGGGAAAATGAGTTGTAGTTTATCATGGTAAAGGCTCTGTCAATGATAGGGCAAGTACCAGCCCCAAATACAAGCCCAAAATTATAATTACCTCTTTTAATTTAATGACGGAAATACGGCATACTAAAGTAGAACTCAAATGATTTGCATAGATGTTACATGGCATTCGCATTTCAACCACCATCTTGAATGTATGATGCAATAGTTGAGAAATATTTGAGTATGTGATGTGCTACATCATAGTTAAGTACAGTTTATTGTCCTTATTCTTGAGAGTTTGTAAGTATACCTGCCTACTGCAGACCATTCAAATTCAATTAAAAAGTATGGCAAATTACATCTTAGCAAATATGCGGAGTTTCCGTCGAACATCGGCGGCGGCGCTACAAATATATTCTACGCGTAATACCAGCATCAAACATTGGGACCCAAAATTTAAGCGCCTTCGCGCGCAGAAATACTTCAAAATGGAGCTCAATTGTAACCCAGGTCTGTCCCAGGAGAAAACTAGGCAGGAAACCAAGGAACAAGGCTTACGGACCCCAATACAATGGATGGAAAAAACATTTAATATTTCTACTACAGGTGAGATATTTTAGTCCGATAGTGGGACTTGATTTTAGCTAGAAAAGTTTTGATATTATTCGACTAAGTTATTTAAGAATATTTCGTTAGGGACAAGGTTTTTACACACTTCTATAACTTTTTAGAACTTTGCTGCACGAGCGTTAGGTATAATTTAGGTATTTTTAATATCTCTAATTATACAATGAAATATAATATTTAAGTTAAATTTTTTGATTGAAACTGTCACAGACACGTTTATATTTTATTTTGTATAAATTTTAGAATATTTAGGTACTTGCGAATATGGAAATTAAAACTTTACTTCTGATTTCATTGATATTGAATTCGAGTTTCTAAAATTCATAAAATAAACTTTTAGGCATCATATAAAGCTACCAATAAAAGATTAGAAATATGAGAACTCAGCTTGACTTAATTATTTAAGTTTTTTGTCGCAGTAAGATTAATATTGAATTTAAGTGAATAAGTCCGTAACCATTTCATAATACCAATAAACAAAACTATAATACAAAATTTTAGAATTTTTCGCCAAAAGCCTTACGAAATAATAAGCAATATTTAAAAAGGCGCGTAATTTTATATTTCGCGCGCTGGGAGCGCCGGCGGCGCGCCGTGCGAGCGAGCCGCGCCTCGCCCCCCTGCGCGCGCACTACCCTACCCCGCCGCCCACCGCAAAAACAAATTTGACTTGATTGTTTATTTACGTGCTGCGCTGCAATTATTACTACTTATTACTTCATAATGAGTGATCAGTGTGGCTTATTCTCCTCGGTAATGGATCTGATGAGTGGCACAAGAAAACACACAGATGTGATCATGGTAAAATATGTCGATTTTTCTTGAGTAGTATAAACCATTGCTTATGTAGGCAAAGTTTCAAAATTAGCATTAATATTATAGATATTTCAAAAATATTTTTCAAACCTTCATTCTCTAAATTCCGTAGGCGGTGTCCACTCCACCTTTGGCTGTTAAACGCCTTAAAATTGCTACTGTTTCAGTAAAGTTGGCTTTCATTTTGATAAATATTTATGAAAACTGAACCAAAGTATCATATTATGCCATCGTATATTTTATTAAAGCCATAGTTTAAAAACAAGCTAACTTAAACAATGGTGTCCATTGTCCATATCAGTTCCGTAAGCACCCTTTAAGAGCATAAATCTATTCAACTATTAAAGCTGGATATAATTTTATCCTGCCAGGACGTAACCTCATACTTATTAAAGAAGATTTATTGGTCAGATCTGCATAATATTTACAGAAATAGGCAAAATAAGCGTAGACATTTCAGATCCGTATTTTTGTTTCCCGATTTCATCATACCTATTAAGGCAATTTTCTCCTATTAGCAACACATTTAAATTTTTTAACACTGCTAATGTCATGTACCACTTTTTACTGAAATTAATCGTATGTAGCAATCTGCCTTACGCGTAGTAAGTTTCTTGCAAATTGAAAAAATATGTCTTGGTCATCAGATCCATCACCACAGATCCGTCATATTCCGTCATCCTTGCGGTGATGGATCTGATAAGGTGATGACGGAAATAAGAGAATCGATAAAAGTGGACAAAATTTGGTGTTCACAGTTGACCACTTTTTATCCAAACCATACCTACTAATCATAAAAACATACCTACTAAACATACCTACTAAGGGGTCGTCCACAAATTACGTAACGCAAAATCACAAAATTTTGACCGCCCCCCACGTAACGGGACCGTAACGCTTGGTCATGACCCCTCCCCTTTCCGTTACGTAACGCTTATTTTGTAATATCTTTCAGTTTATTTTTTGTAATACAGCAATAAATCATTTTTTATAAAACTTGCAATTTTTCTACAATTAGACTGAATTTGAAGCTGCGAATTTCGGCACTAGCTGTACTGGCGACGCCTCTTCCTTCTGAGCTACTGCGGCTCAACCATTGTCTGCGAAATTATATAAAATGTATGTATGTTTGTAGGCTAATAACACGTGGCAATGGATCTATTTACAAGGAGAGTTTTGCAACTAGTTCCCAGCAATTATTTTTTGGTTCCAGTTTGTGTTATGTAGCCAAAACGATGAAACCTGCTATAAATAGGATATAAAATTTACTCACGCACGATTCAGCCACAGTAGCCCAGATGGAAGAGGCATTGTCAGTACTACTTTCGAAAATCGTACGTTCAGATCCTGCCTTTAGCAGTTTTTTGAATAATTTGAATTCCTGACACTGACACTAGAAGTGTTTTAAATGTTTGTTATACAATTAATTTGGTAATATCTGAATGAGGTATAAAAAATACTTGAAAAAATCTTTAAAAAAGCGTTACGTAACGCTTGACTCTGACCCCCTCCCCATAGTAACGGGACCGTAACGCCCGGTCAGAACCCCCCCCCTACCCCTAGGTGCGTTACGTAATTTGTGGACGACCCCTAATCATAAAAATGAAAATAAATATTTTGATATTGCTAGCACATCAAAGACGAACATAACTTATTTCTTTTATCATTCTTGTTAGCACTGGAGGGTCCAATCCAAAGTGGTATAGACCACCAGGAGGCCATCTAAACTATAACAGATACGTGAATGGCTCCATAGCATAATTTGTTCAGCGTGGCAGGTAGCTTTTGCTGGCACATGGAGATCGAGGGTCTGGCGTAAGTGATGTAGACCACCAGGAACTTGGCTAATTTATAAGATATAACAAAATGGCTTAAAAGCGAAAATTGTTTGGTATGATAGGCTGGTTCTGCTGGTACATGCAAATCAAAGATCGTAATCTATATCAGCCTATTGCAGTCCACTGCTGGCCGTAGGCCTCCAACAGGAACGCCATAAAGCACGATCTCCCGTTTTGGCCATCCAGACACAAATTTGACCAGCCCACTGCCACTTCATCTTGCTACACTTATGTCCGTCACTTTGGTCTGTCATATTCCGTCATCCTTGCGGTGACGGATCTAATAATGTGATGACGGAATAAAGAGAATTGATAAAGTGGACAAAATTTGGTGTCCACAGTTGGCCACTTTTATCCTTATACATACAAATCATAAAAGTGAAAGTAAATATTTTGATATTGCTAGCACATCAAAGACGAACATAACTTATTTATTTTATCATTCTTGTTAGCACTGGAGAGTCCAATCCAAAGTGTCTGATATAGACCACCAGGAGGCCATCTTGACTATAACAGATACGTGAATGGTTCCATAACATAATTTGTTCAGCGTGGCGGGTAGCTTTGCTGGCACATGGAGATAGACCACCAGGAACTTGGCTAATTTATATGATAGGCTGGTGCTGCTGGTTGGTACATACAAATTAAAGATCGTAATCTATATCAGTTTATTGTAGTCCACTGCTGGACGTAGGCCTCCCACAGGAACGCCATAAAGCACGATCTCCCGTTTTTGCTATCCAGACGTTACCAGCCGCCTTTTTTAAGTCTTCAGTCCATCTGGCCGGAGGGCGGCAACGCTACGCTTGCCGAGAACCCGCTTACTCTACCGTTCATCGCTCACTGCCACTACAGCTTGCTACACTTATGTCCGTCACTTTGATCATTTGTGGATAGCCTCATTCCGGATTTTATCCAGAGATACCGAGCATAAGCCTTTCCATTCCTCTTTGACTGACATGTACCCTGTGGGCCAGTTTTACTATCAAGTTCCACGTCTCGGCTCCGTAAGTCATGACTGGTAGGACGCATTGACCAAACACCTTGGTCTTGAGGCATTATGGCAAAGATGATTCGAGGATGTGACGCAGCTTCCCAAATGCTACCCAGCCAAGCTGCACTCTTCTGGTGATTTCAGCTTCAAACTTGTCTCTACCAATCTGCAAAGTTTGCCCAGGGTACACATATTTCTGAACAACTTTAAGGGCTACACCTTCGACGGAGACCGGCTCGGGGATAATGAGTGATTATGATTGAACATGACCTTCGTCTTATCTCTTTATATTACTTCGGATCTTTTGTTAAGGGATCTGGCAATGCATCATCTGGCGTATCCAGACTAATTTACGTCATTGCCAGACCAGGGCCTCGCTCGAAAGTTTGGACTTCTAATCTGTTCGCCTTTTACGAAAGTGCTTCGTCCCCACTTCGCGAACAACCCCGACTATGCCCTCTAGGTCCTCGTCAACGTTTATCAGGGTCTCCAGAGCAGCGAACCGATTTTTCAGTTCAAGTTAGAACTCCTCATGTCCGGCTTGGGGCAGCTTGGGGCGGAGAACTGGCTTCACCATGCGGTTTCTTTATAGCTTGAAGTTGATATTTAGGTGCCTCTTACTAGTCGTTGATCGCTTTTGGTATTGAATTTACTGATCACAATCACTAAAATCCTTATTATATGCCGTTTATCCGTCATGATGAAGTTGATTTCGTTCTTCGTCCTGCCGTCAGGGCTATTCCAGGTCCACTTCCGTTTTGAGCCTTTTCTGATAAAAGGTGTTCATACAGATCTCGACCTATTCATGGGGGTTTGCCCATAGTCACCACGCTGGGCACGCGAATTGGTGACCGCAGTGTGTGTTTGTGGACTATGTTGTTAACACGGAGGCGCTGCTGCCCACCCCGGAAGCTCTTTATCGCCTCTTACCCTTATACCCACGGGCAGAATTGGGGTGATGAAATTCTATTCTGCCGACAGCACACGGCAAAGATCGTAATGCGAAATTCAGTTATCAGATCTGTCACATAAAATAGTGGGCTTCAATTTTCTTTATAAATATCTTATTTAAATTCAAAACAGATTTGTAAATTTTCCTTATAACACGATAATGTATGCACATGTATATGAACATCTTGTCAATACTTGTAAACAAAGCCACATGAATCATTTTTGTTAGATCCATCATACAACCCAATTCCGTTCTCTAGATTCCGTCACAGCAAATAGTGGCCTTGTTATAACTTCGCATTTACTCGATAGAAAAGTGGGCCTCTCACATCATTTTATTTACATTCCTACAAAGAATGACTCCATGCCTTCAAAATAACAATAAAATCAATTTGAAAAATGATGACGGAATTGTCAGGAGAACGCGTTCCGAGGAGAATAAGCCAAATAGTGATATAGTAACTGTGAAAAGACGAGGAATTGATCGGTTGTTATCTGCCAGTCAAGAAAGAAACGATGGGAAGCAGTACGCGTACGTTCCTATTTATTTACATTAATGTCGATTTAGAGGTATAGATAATCAAATAGCGCTACTAAAAATAATTGAACAAAAGTTCGCGATACCTACGTAGAATGTGTTGTAAAACGTTAATTAAATAGGTATAACTTTAATAGTTATTCAACAATTACAATATTACATAGGTATTACATCCGCGATCCGATTTAATGCTACCCCGTTTGACCGCGACCAGTGTGCGCCGGCGCGGCGCGGCGCGCGCTTACGGATCGTCCGCGACAAATAGGTATAAATTCACGCCGCGCCGTGCTTCGGTCGGCCATATAGTTAAATCCCTATGTTGCCATGGAGATAAACTTCTAATATTTTGTATGGTTGTTAATTACATGATTCTGGTAGAGTAATATTAACTTTATACACTCGAATTCAATATAAGCCCTAATATGAAAAAATAAGTTTGACGTTATAAAAGCTTTAATCCTAGACTTCTAAACTTTTATGAACGAATTTAGTAAAAGCTAAAAGAAAATTTTACCATTATGAGACTAACTCTAATTTAATATTGGCGAAATTATAAGCATTTTTCCGTTTAGGTATGTAGCAAGTACATTAAACTTCTAAAAATTTCATAACTTTAAGACATCGATATTTCATTCTAGATGTAACTTTTCTTCCACTGAATTTTATAATAACTGTTTATTTTTACAAATATGTAAATACCTAAACAGTACCTAAAGCAAGTATATATAATTTCTAATTTTTCAAAGAATAGTCTTATAAACATGTTAGTTATAGGGTTTTAAAAAATCGCGAACTTTAATAATATTAAAACACAATTACTTTCCGCTACCGAACTATTTGAACCCTACGTGCCTCCAGAATTTGATGGAATAGCCTCAGTATTGACTAAAATCGGAACTAAACAAGTCGCGAGACAAATTAAAAATTGGTCACAATCTGTAATGGCTATACAGAAAATCAAATCTTTGGACGACAATTTTAAAACAAGTGATTTTCCAGCCATTGCCCAAAGCACTAAAGGCACATGAATCTTTAGTGAATGGCGACAGACAGGATTTGCGCCAGTGTGTTACTGAGAAAGCATACTTTGAAATGAGACACGGCTCATACAATAAAACTATAAAATGGCAGTTTTTGGACTCCTTAGAACTACCCAAAATTGTGCATGCTCGTTGTAAAGATGTTCTTACAGAACCAAATACTTTTGGACAGTTAACAGTGCGATTTCACTCTAGGCAGCAGCTGGCAGTGTATGACCGTTTCGGTCGTCTGCTCTATGGAAGTGGCATTATTGCCAAAGATGTTCTTGAATATTTAATTTATGAGAAGCATATTTCTAATGTCCATGGAATATGGCGCATTCACGGCAAGATTATACCTGAGTTGATAACCCGCAAGGAATCCTCAAAGTTGACCAGAAAATATTAGGAATAAATCCGAAAACCAATTGATGATACAATTTAAAAACAGCATAAGGCACTCAAAATTGGATTATAATATATCAAATGTATTACGATTTTTAAAGCACTAACTCACAGTGCTGTATTATTCTCATAAATTGATAATAAGATAATTTTAATTCACTTCTATGAATATCATTTTGTTTAGTCCCTAAAATATCACTTCCTCCTATTGCATTTTCATAAACTCTGTCTATAATCAGTTCTAATATCTGAATTGATCAAAAAGTGTACTATGTGATTCATAGAAAAAGAGGACCCGAAATGTCAACATTATTGTTGACATCTTGCTCAAATGTCAAGTAATATGAAAAAGATGCATAAAATAAAGGTCCCTTTCTTTTATGATAGTACGGCTCCTTAGCTGGAAGTATGGTCCCATCTGGCAGAAATCATGAAACTTGGCATGTGTGTAGCTTACATGTGTAAGCTTCAGGAAAAGAAGGGAAGCAAGTTGAACCCCCCCTGCTTCCCCCCTTTACCCCCCCTTTTATGTCCCAAATTTCAGTAATCTGGGGGCACGGCAGTGCCCCCACCAAGTCGAGCTGAAAGCGGCACGGCCGTACCATCCTTTTCTCGGACCAGTTCAGGCCATTTTTGACCCCCCCATAACTCCCTTGTCGATAAGTTTAGAACCCTCATTTTAAAATATCTTATCAAGCACTGCATAGACACGATACATTTCAAATTTCATTTAATTTGGACCAGTAGTTTAGAAGTTATAGTTAGTCAAAATTTCTTAATTTTCTGCCTGACTGACTGACCGATCATCAAAATTCTAAGGTACTTCTAGCAGACTGAGGAACTTGAAACTTAGAATACACCTTGTATTTAGTGTATGAATAAAGGGAAAACTATAACATTCTGCAAATTCGGTTGCAACCGCATAACTAACTTTGTATTTCCATACAAATGTATAGAATTACAAAGTTAACTTTGCGGATGGGCTTTGAGGAAATCTGTAGCTGAGGCTCAAGAAGTAGTTCCAGATAAGAGAAAGAGGAAGACTATATACAAAAAGAAATGAGATCCCACCAAAAACATTTACTTGTAAAGAATAGTCTGCCTCTCAGTTCATCTACTGTAAAGTTGTGAGATCCATGTGATGCCAAGTCGGTTATTGATTTATTCAAGGACTACTTCAGGGAACTTTCATCTTAAGCTATTGCATAATTAGGTAACAGACATCATCTTGCAATAACTATATCGATATTAAAAATCTTTTATATTTACAATAACTAGAATGACTTGGCAATCGCACACTATTTGCTTGTGAGATACGATGGTCTAGTGCGATGGCCGGGTCATTCTAGTTATTGTAAATATAAAAGTTTTTTAATATCGATATAGTTATTGTAAGATGATGTCTGTTACCTAATTACGCAATAGCTTAAGATGAAAGTTCCCTGAAGTAGTCCTTGAATAAATCAATAACCGACTTGGCATCACATGGATCTCACAACTTTTTACAGTAGATGAACTGAGAGGCGAGACTTGGTTCTTTTTACAAGTAAATGTTTTTGGTGGGATCTTTATTTTTCTCGGAAACGATTAAAGATAGGAGAAATTTGTCAAAGTAGGAAATATTCCTTATAAAATTGTCTACATAATTGTTCTTGGGTCAATGTTGATAAGACTTATACTTTTCGAGTTATGCTTCTGGGAAACCCATAATTTTTTTCGAATTGAGTATCATTTTCGAATAAACCAAGGACAGGTATTCATTTCTGGAACGCTCTTTGGTACATTTCATACAAAAATATAAAATATTAAGTGAAATAAGAAAAAATATGTTTCGTTCTCATTCAAACGCTGTTTTCTTCATGACCTTGAGACATATTTACTAGATAATAACACATACTCAAAGACATACTCACCCGAATTATAAAGCCATATTTTATTTTCGAAAATATTAGAAAATACCTAGCCCACAGAAGCCTAAATATTTTTACAAAGTTATGTTTGTAGCTGGAAAAATTTCAAATTCATAGATTTTGTATGCAAAAATAGAATTACCAACCGCAAACGTATATTTATCAATTGTCGCGAAATAATTCCAGATAGGAAATGCCTCATAGGAAATGTTGTTTATACTGAAGAGTTGTTTATGCTGATATATAGAAATTGAAGATCTGGAGTACTTGATGTGGAACATCAACAGCCCAGCTAAACTATTCGAGATACTGTAATGTCTTCTTAAACATCAAGTACTCCAGATCCTCAATTTCTTTATTCCAACATAAACTACCCTTCAGTATAAACAACATTCCCTATGAGGGCATTTCTCTATCTGGTATGGTTTAGCGACAATTGAGAAATATAAGTTTGCGGTTGGTAATCTTATTTTTGCATACAAAATCTATGAACTTGAAATTTTTCCAGCTACAAACATAACTTTGTAAAAATATTTAGGCTTCCGTAGGCTAGGTATTTTCTAATATTTTCGAAAATAAAATATGGTTTTATAATAAGGGTGAGTATGTCTTCGAGTATGTGTTATCATCTAATAAATATGTCTCAAGGTCATGAAGAAAACAGAGTTTGAATGAGAACGAAACATATTTTTTTTCAATTTCACTTAATATATGTATATGTTTGTACCAAAAAGCGTCCCAGAAATGAATACTCCGTCCTTGGTTTATTCGAAAATGATAGTCAATTTCTCGTGTCACATTTACTTAAGGCGTCAGAAGTCCTCAAGTTCAGCTCGGAAAAAATAAACTTTGCCTCCCTCCCCCCACCCCCACAGGCGTGGTTGAAGTGTTGTCTCTGCGGATTTCCTTTGAAGACTACCTAACTAACAACAGCCAATAGCAAGTTTGAAAGAATATTCTATCACATGGTAGTTATGGCTAATTCAGAGCTGGAAGTCACCTTCAAAAAAATGATGGGCTTCCCAGAAGCATAACTCGAAAAGTACAAGTCCTATCAACATCTACCCAAGAACAATTATGTAGACAATTTTATAAGGAATATTTCTTACCTTGACAAATTTCTGCTATCTTTAATCGTTTCCGAGAAAAATAAAGATAACTGAAATTTGGGACATAAAAGGGGGGGTAAAGGGGGGAAGCAGGGGGGGTCCAACTTGCTTCCCTTCTTTTCCTGAAGCTTACACATGTAAGCTACACACATGCCAAGTTTCATGATTTCTGCCAGATGGGACCATACCTCCATACAAACTGCCAATTAAGAACTCGGACTATGAATCAGGCTAACCTTTTTGTAACTGCTTTTTAAAGACATACCTTTTAAGTCTCAACAGCAGTGCCTTTATGGATCTGTTACCGGTGACCTGAGCCACAGCCTGCACTCTGATAAGATCATTCTTCTGCAAAAACTTCCGGTTGTAGAACAGCAGTTTAGAATCCTTCACTATCTTTGTCAGTGTTGTGTTGCCGACAGTCATTTGACCCTGAAATAAAGGTAAAAATAAAGAGAACTTCGTGTTTTAAAATTAAGACCATAAAAGCTAGGGTTGCTTTACTATCAAAAAATTTTTTAAATTGAGTTGGCTGAACATAGTTTTAACTTGCTCATCCACAGTCTACATACTGATTATAGTATTCTTTTTAAATTCTACATTTAAAATCATCTCTAATTGTTATATCTGTGGGGTACACACATTAATGCAATTAGGATTTTATAAATACAACTTGATGGCATCGGAAATAATGCATAAATGTGTGTACCCCACAAATCTATTTTATGTGCATTTTCAAAAAATAAATACCTACATAATAGTTACTGGAAGTTTTTTATTTTACAAAAGTCACACAATATTACTTACATTGCCCCTGGACTTTCCAATCAGCTCCAACAAACAGTAATGTGTTGAGGTCATTCCCATTTCTATCACATAGTTCATTGGCATATGCGGAGCTAAAGCCTTCCATCTCTCCTCTGCTGATGCCACGACTACAATCTTGTCACCATAATAACCAATGACTTGGTCATATGGTATTTGCTGGAGTTCCTTCTTTTGAATGAGTTTCCTGGACTTGAAATACATGCAGGAACCATAGCCATTGGTGATGGGTTTGTATGTGAAAGGTCCGTCTAAATAATCAGGCTGGAAAAAACACAATTTATAAACAATAAAATGTAGAACCACCATAAATTATTCATGAATTTACACATTTACATTAAAATTGTAGGTTTGCTTTAACTTTGGGATGAATCCAGGGAATTCCTGCAGCCTGTAAATACAACCTTGCGTTTCGCTTTCCAAGTTCAGGGTATGGTAATAGGGGAAGACAATGGCAGTCTGTGTTCTGTGATGATAATACATACACAAGGGTCCATTTTTTCCGAACTAATAACTTTATTTAACTTGCTTTATTCAATTCGCCTTGGATAAGAAGCTAAAGCATGTTAGCCAGGTCCAGAATAGTGAAAAAAATAGAAAACAAAGCCAAAAAAACATACTTACAGGATCAAGTATATTGCCAGTTTCTTCGTCCACTATCTCGAACCTGTCCTTTATTTCCACGTAAGGAAGAGCCTCAGGGATCTCGTAGAATTCGACAGAGGCGCAGTGAACTAAGAAACCCCAGAAACGGGCTTTCATCTTCTCTGTAACCGGTGAAAACATGCGCTTCTCTACGCGACGCCATAGTAAATCAAAACCAACTCCTTCGAGGCCTTCTAGTGCAATTTCGTCTAGAAGAACTTCTTTAAAGTTAAATGAAAATTGGTTTACCACGCTATGATCCATTTTTAATTAAATAAACGACTAAAATTAAAGAAAAACATCGCAAAGCACACGAGTTTATTGACATTACATGACACTGACAGCCTGTTTTTTTATGCTTGAAGTCAATAGGACAGAAAGAGTAAGGCCTAGCGCGCACTGGTGACTTTTGTCACCGTGACTGTTTCGTCACTCACATCAAGTCTATGAATATGTATGGAGGTGCACGCACGTTACGACGTGACAATTGGGTGACAATTTTGTCCGCCGACCAACGGACAAGCCCGTGACGAAACTGTCACCGCGCCGCTAGGTTCTTATAGCAGCGCGCGCACGGGCAACAAAATTTTCACTCAACACGTGGTTCTTCCACCATTTGCATTCGGACCGTCAGGGTTGCCAGATGGTTATAATTTTTTCTCGTACCAAGCTTGCTAAAAATCTCGTAATTTCAACAAAAATCTCGTAAAAGCATAAATTTAAAGAAACTTAAGGAAACGTTATAATTTTAAGCTATTTACTGCATTATGTAACTTGGGTAATCATGTTCTTTGCGCTTGGGGCTGTTAAATTTAAAACGAAACAATATAAAATCACATTTTTAATTATTAGATTTGACATCAGGGATAGTAGTAAAATCATCATTATTTTTACCGTATAGCTTTTCAGCTGTCATTCTAGCGTACATTTCATTTGATGCTTCGAAATTTACGCAATTACCCTTACGATTTGGGCTTTTAGCAGTTTCAGAAGCTAAAAATGTACCATTTACAGTGTCTATAATAAGACTTGTTAAAATCTCGTAAAAAAAGGTACGAGATTTGTGTTAATCTTGAATCTCGTACAGACACTCTAAATCTCGTAATGTTACGAGATTTCTCGTACGTCTGGCAACCCTGCGGACCGTCGTCTTTAGCGAACGCAAAATGGCGTCAACGTCTACGCCAATCGTCAAAGTGCATGAAGAGGATATAGATAATGATTTTCTTATTGAAGAAGTAGAAAAAGAGCCTTACTATACGATAAAAAGTTGAAAGAATATTCAGAATGTAGTGTTCGGCACCGAACATTCGCGTACGTTCAGTTCGCTCGTAGCTGTCACTGCAAGCGGACGTGATTTACTGTGTGTTTGGTGAGTGCCTTACATCTATCAATAGTACTGTGTGTTTTACTATTTAAATACCCCTACCTAAAGCCCACGATATTACATTGGCGACGATCGGGTTTTCCGCGAGTGGTTTGTAAACATAACCTAAAATGGAAATAAAATCGAGAAAAAGGGGGAAGCTCTAAGAGGTTGGTAAAAGGGATGTTTGGTCGATCACACGTATAACAATTTCATTATAATAATCATGTATTTTTTATAAACCTTAGAAATTACGTAAGTAATATTTGTTTGCGTAACCTGCCCTGCCTACGTGTGCCACGAGAATTTCTTGTAAGGATTTGCCATGAAAATGTTATAAGATTGATGACATGTTATTAAAATAATACTTATACAATGTGAACATCTGTAAATGTCAGGCAATATATTGTACTTTTCTTGAATTATGAGTTCGATTATTTCTTCGGCGAGCGCCTGCCGGTTTCAATCTAGCAATCTAATAGTTATCATCTGGTATTGCGGCCAGGCAGTCTAATCACGCGTTTTAAACTTTTTGGCAGACGTAACATTAATTCTTACTGATTACGGCACAATGTAAAACGCCCGCGGGTGGCCAGCTAGCATCACAACATCTTACCAACCTCGAGCTTTGTTTCTGGTTAATAAGGCACTCACACACACACACACACACACACAACTTGCAAACGTTTTTCCACTTTACTTGCGAAGTCACCATGCTACCAAATCAGAAAGATATACTTTTTATGATGAATAGAAAGTGTAAACAAAGTGGAAAATAGTACCCTCAGTAGCAAGGTGCAAAACTGTAAAAAATTGCTGAAATAAGAAGCAAAGTGCCTACAGGCAGATACAGTTTGTTTACTATTGGTTTATTCAACAATTAATTGGAACGTTAGTTGGTCGGAAGGGCTTATCATTCCTGAAAATGGAAGTTATGTTACCCAACCACGACTAGTACCTTTAAATTTTGGAACGTTAGTTGGTCAGAGGGGCTAATATCATTCCTGAAAATGGAAGTAATGTTACCTCAACCACTACTAGTACTTACAAATTAATAATGGGTGACCGATAGTAAGCATTCATCAAAAAATGTGTACCGTACTAAAAACGTATTAAGTAAATGTGCCAGTAAAAATTTACTGAATGTGTACCCGTACTAAAATGTACTAAGAAAATGTTCTAGTAGTAAATCTATTTGATGTGTACCTACCCGTATTAAAATATACTAAAAAAGGTACCAGTAATTATTTACTCAATGTGTACTTAATGAAAAAAGTGTACCAAAAAGAAAATTACTCAAATGTGTAACATAATGAAAATAAAACGTGTTCCAGTAATGAAACTAGTGCGTTCTTAATAATAAAAAAAGGTTCCAGTAAACAATTACCTAATGTGTGCTCATAGTAAAGGGTTCTAGTAATTTTACTTAATATAAAAGAAGTGTTTCTGTAATTTTACGTGTACCTATAATGAATACATCATAAAAATAACTATTCCAGTATATAAATCAGCTGAGATACCTACTTGAAAATATTGTGCCAGTATTCAAGTTCCTAAAATAAATGCCAAACAAGTTATCTGATTGTTGTGAGCATGACATACATACCAACTTATAGATTTCCTAACAAGAATTTAATTAATGATTTAGTTAAAATAAAGCTATTTCTGGTTAAATAATTATTAACATTTCGATGTGTATACTATGTATCCAAACCTTATAGGTGATTGAAAATCAAATGCTAACTAGGATTTGAATGTGTAAATATTTAAATAGTACCAGCTTTACTGTGATAGCTAAACTGATCTTCTTCTTCATCGAGTCGATGAGCAACAAATTAAATCTTAATTGACCTAAACTGACATAAATCTTTAATGTACTCATTAAATATGAAACTACAGCGTACCTTACAATTTAATGTGTAAACGTGTTTCAGTATTCAAAATACTTAGTACCAAAACGTGCCAGTATTATTTTACCTAAAAATCCTATACAGTACCAACATTGTTAAAAAAAAAAAATTGTATTCCGGTTCCAGTATCTAAATTAAAAAATTATGATAATCAAACTATAAATTACTAAAGACCTATAAATTGGTAATGTGTTATGTACCTATGTTCTTGAATTGAGCATAAAATACTGAATACCTATAAATATGTAATGAGTTATGTACTTATGTTCTTGAGTTGAGCATAAAATACTGAATCCCTATAGGTAAATATGTAGAGGTAATGTGTTATGTACCTATGTTCTTGAGTTGAGCATAAATGACTAAATGCCTATCAATAGGTAATGTGTTATGTATGTACCTATGTTCTTGAGTTGAGCATAAATGACTAAATACCTATAAATAGGTAAAGAGTTAGTAATTAATCACGTCGTCAAGGTTATTACAAATACTTGAATACTTCAGATAAAGGCTATTATGAGTTAGTTTACATTTGGCACCCATAATCTACTTATAATCGGCTTAATAATTTGGCCGTGAAAACAGTTATAAACATAAGCACCATGAAAATATTATAAATGTTAGTTACAAGAACTAGAATAAAGCTAAGGTAAAAAATGAGTACCTATGGATGGACACATAACATTAGTCAAACAAAATAATTTTCTTTAAACGTGCGGGTAGTACGAATTACTTACTTAAAAATCTTGCTGCTGCGAAACAGCGAAGTACCTATTATGGTGCTGCATAAATACCTACCTAAATAAAATTAGATGTAATTTTGAATAAGCATCAGAAGTTTACTTTCAGTACAAAATGACGTCTGATAAATTTTCTAACATTGAATTACTAACTACTTAAGTACTGTTTTTGATGCAAATAGACAAGGAAAGAATAATGCCTTATTTCTTCATTTATTGAAATGAAGGGATTAAATTACTTTGTTGAAGTCTGAAATTAATAACTAATATAATAATAATTAGAATTTAGTATCTATTGCAAGTACGTCGTACGTCATTAACTTCACAAACTCTGATAATAATAAACTATGCAATCATAAACAAGTTTTTAATGTTACATTCTTCTTCATGGCGTGTTGAATGTTTGATTGAATTTATTATAAAATAATCATTTTTATAGATCTCCGCCTCCACCAAACTGCGATATCGTTGCTTACGTACGTTAGTGGCGTGAAGCATCGCATTGAAAAAAGAAAAAAAATATATACATAATAAGAAGATGAGGTTAACAAAGACAATGGAATGGAACAAAGGTCAAAAATAAAGAAATAAATAAAAAGATCTTTAGTTATCAACAAAGTACAAGTACAAACATGAGCTTTAAACTTATACATATTATGTTGATAAAAAGGTCAATCCAAAAGGTTGATAAAGTCAATCCAAAAGTCAAGTGTAAGTCCTGTGGGACTTAACGTGTCATATAGAACCAACCAGTATCAGTCTAAGGGACTAAATAGTTACCTACCGCATTAACAGAGTGCCGGTAAAGCAAAGCGTGGTTGGCGTTTCACGCGTGTGTAGGTATTTATTTGGCAAGAAAACGATTTAAAATCGTTAATAGCGCGGCCGCACAGTCAGCACAGTTGTCCATCAAAATATACCTACATAAAAAGTTCATTGTAAAAGATAAAATAAAAACATGTGGATAATCTCGGTCCTCGTAATCAATAATCAATGTCTAACGAATGAAACTGAAGTTTTACTTGAATAAAATAAAATAAAAGTTCTGTCAAAAAAAAAAAACAGAAGTAATCGTAAAAATAACATAAGTAAATTTGTTCGTTAACTGTGTCGAAAAATAAAGTGCTAGTTAAGTCAAGTTCTAAGATCATATTATTATGCAAACTATGCAATTGGTGTAGTGACCGGCCTAAGTAAAAAAAAAAACTAGCAACCAAATAAATTAACAATAATATCTGGTTTATTTATCCGAGCTACAGTAACAAATCGCGAAGGCTGTAGACACTGTGGACAGTACCTTCATGACTACATGTGCCAATATGTACTTTGGTTCTTGACATCTGACAAAATCTAATAAACGACATTTCAATAAAACAATATACAAATATCAGTCAGTCAAATAGATCTTGCAACATTGTATTCCTGTGTGGGGTATGGTAATCAAAAAATGGTCATAACTTCAAACATTTTAAAGGTTTTTGTTATAATTTGTCCTATGATCTAACGGTTACCTATACTTTAGTTTGAACTATATTCATTCAGAATCCCAAGCTACAGAACTTAGCAGAGTAAAATGATCGTGAGATTACAAAGTTAGTTGTAGAAATAAATAACTCCCCAATATTCAGGAAATTGATGATTCATTATCATGATGATCTAGTCGCTTCAAGTTACTTGTAAAATGCAAATAACTTTCAATCAAATTTTAATAAGGGCAATTGATTGAGAACCTACTTTTTCAAAGTTAATTTCAATAGTGCATTATTTTGCTGGAAACAAATGGGTGACATTTGGTGCCAAACAGTTTTACTTGATGTAATTTATTTTTCAGGTACCTTTGAAAACAATTGTGGAAGTCTGGAAATTAATTCATAAATTGATATCATACTATGTACCTATCGATGATAAATTATCTAAAGAACACTTATGTGGTGGTCGTTAGAACCAACTGCAGAAAGTAGGTACCTATTAGTATTATCAGTCAGAAAAAACTATTTGAAATGAAATTGTTTTATATTAAACTTATATATTATCTTTGCTAGAGATTTATGCAGGCTTCTTCCGCTTCTGTTTCCGCAACTGAACCACGTTCCGAAGGTGTGGTAGTTTTCGTAATAATAATCATTTACAAAACAGTGCTGATAATAATAATTTAAATTAAATAAAACAAAATCAACAAAGAGGAAGAAGTAAGAGTAACGATCATTTGAGTACTTACGTGTAAATATAAATAGTGGAGTACTAGTAATACATATGTATCTATAGACATAAAATATGAATAATAATGAAAACTGTAAAGATATTTAAATAACCGTTAAGTTGAATTTACTATTATTTAATATCATAGTCATACAGCTGAATATTGTTTTGCAATATTATATGGCAGTGCAAAGTTGTTTTATATAATGAAAAGAATAAAACATTATCAACCTAACTCAGAAAGACCAGCACAGATGATATTAGCTAGCGTGAATTAGTTTTCTATACGTTTAAGACCAGAAACTTACGGAAAGCATGCTGAACTTATTTATTAGATAAATAATAAAATAAGACCTTTTCTTCTTAATAGTTATTTAGTTAGTAACGAGAAGTGGATCAATTTTGGGGTTTCCAATATGCTGCGCATATGGTATAACCTTGTTAATACTTAAATTTAATAAGATCAAACGACAATACATACATATACACTGTTTCACGTATACTGGCACTAAAACATGTGAAAAATAAATAAACTTTAAAATATAGGAGAGATGTAGTGTTCGGCACCGAACATTCGCGTACGTTCAGTTCGCTCGTAGCTGTCACTGCAAGCGGACGTGATTTACTGTGTGTTTGGTGAGTGCCTTACATCTATCAATAGTACTGTGTGTTTTACTATTTAAATACCCCTACCTAAAGCCCACGATATTACACAGAATCTAATTTGAAAATTAAAGCATGAGATAAAATCAGTCGTATATGTATCCAGTATTCTTTTCGCTTTTTTTCTCTTTTAAATTTTCGTCTCATAAGCTCATAGATGACGACCGTCTCTTCGAAATCCATTTCGCCAAATGACGCTTTTCAAAAGAAAAATTGTCACTGTCACCTTTCGTGAGCGCACCTCGCTTTGGAGACGTGACGTGACAGCGACAAAAACCTTTTTGTCATGCTGACAAAAGTCACCAGTGCGCGCTAGCCCTAAGCGCTATACAATTTAATCGATCTATTATCTTGCTCTAACCTCGGTTTTTCTTGTTTCTGTCCAAATTCAACACGATAAAATTATTGTTTGCATTAAAAAAATACATATTTGACTGTATAGCAAACCATCCACGAAACGTCTTTATGAATAGAGGACAGCATTGTTTAACGGTAACCATGGTTTAGAAAATACATGGTACATTATTACCATGGTCTATTAAAGGTCAATTGGCAAAGTTATATTGTAATGGAAGAGCCGACTGCAGAAATGCTTATCTTATCAGGTACCACAAGATTAACTGACACGTAAACAAGTCGAAAGACGTAGGTCTGCCAGAGTCAATCCTGCTGAAAGATGAAAATAATCGATAATTTTTCATCTGTAAAATTGATGTCTAAAAGTACCCGAATCAAAGTCATTCAGGCGCCGCCTTTCCCTCTCAAAGCTGCTTGCGCCTGACTGAATTTTACGTGAAAAGTGGTGCTCGCTTTGCTCGCCATACGTGTGGTCTTGGTCCAGCGCCCCTATCACCAATTTATAATTCAATTTCAAGTTCTTAAGATAGCTACAGCGCAATGTTGTAAGTACATCTCTAGCTCTTAAAATTACTGCTTGTTAAGAGAAACGTCAGGCGGACAACCCCTAATTTTGCGCCCCTCATGGCGATCGTGCGATGCCTTGTAACATGCGATTGCCGTAGGCTTCTCTCCCGTTTGTAGCGTAAAATATCGAGAGCTTCGTTTGCGATACCTATGGGTGTCTGCCAAGCTCCTCGCCCGATTATGGTGTGAAAAGCCGAGTTCGCTTCGCGCGCTATACGTCTGCGGGTCTGTCTATTTTACAGTTGCAGCTAGTGTTTAAGTTCGTCGCCTCTTTATGGTGTGAGAAGTCGAGCTCGCTTTGCTCGCAATACGTGTACGTACCTTTCTGTTTTATTGTCGTGGTTAGTGTTTAACTTCCTCGACCGTTTGCAGCGCGTAAAGTCAAGCTCGCTTCGCTCGCGATATGTATGCATTTCTACCTGTTTTACACGCGCGGCTAATGATTAGGTTCCACGTTCGTTTATTGTTTGAATACTCGTGCTCGCTTCGCTCATGATTCATACAGGCCAGTGATCGAGGGCTGTTTTAACAGAAGACTCGTGACTTAGCTAATCTTGCTTGTTTTCTGAAAGTCGCCAGTACGCCACTGGCCGGAGGGCGCCGAAACGTGAGTGCCCCGGGGCACCAAATCTCTAAATACGCCCCTGCCCAGCCTATAATGACATAGAGAAGACATAACGCTCTACAAATGGGAAACTTTCTATTGACAGTTCTGAGTCAGTACCTAAATGTCACACCAGGTGGCGTAGTGCTAACTTGAGAAAATTTCTCGTTATGCCAACCAATCAGCGAAATTCTTTTGTCACGTTCCTATTATTAATTTTGTATTGTGCGATTGATTTGTTGAGAAACGAATAGTCTTGCTACAACATATATAAATTAAGTCTTATTATAGGTAGTGAACGGAAAATCAATAAGAAATTTGGAACAATTGAATTAACATGAAATAAGAGTAGTTTAATAAGTGGTACATACTTTCTGTGTAAAGAAACGTTATTACCACTTAGTTCAGCGCCCTCTACATGACACTTGAGAATCTATAGAAAGTTTCTCATTCCCCTTACGTTCACGTACTCTAAAATCGTACGAAATAAGCGCAATGAGACGTTCGATCGATTGTCCTGTCTGTCAGCTATTTTTGTCTATGATATATTTTTTTTCTATAGTAACACTGGCAGCAAATGATTGAAGTGAAGTGAGTGGCAGGGTTGCCAACCGTACGAGATTTCTCGTACAAATACGAGATTTATGGTCTCCCGTACGAGGTACGAGGACACTGTCTATCTCGTACAATTTTGTACGAGATTTTCACATGTTACATAATTTTAATTGCTGCAAACCCTTTTTTGCTTCTCAAGTAGTGATAGTCTATAAAAAGTCATCGATTGTCTATGAAAGAAATACGCGAGCGAGACGGAAAAGTTCCCGTTCGTTTGCTCGCTGGTTCATTCGTTCGTACTTCGCACCATTTGTCTCTGTCGCACATACTGAAATATCTATCTTCTTTTCTTTCTTTACATGTAGATAGGAGATTTCATTGAAATCAGTATGAGTGATAGCAACGATCATGCTGATCGCTCGCCAACTCGAATTTTGTTGGTTTTACCACACGTCCAAAGCTGTACGAGGTTCGAAACGTAAAATACGAGATTTTTAGGACCTTGTGTACGAGAAAAGAAAATTTTAGGTTGGCAACCCTGGTGAGTGGAAGAAGTAGGACAATCAAAAGTTCGCCATTTTTACTTTTAGTGAAGGGAGATTTTATATTTTATCAGGCTGGAGGACGAGGATAATTTTCTAAGTGTGTCATAGTATTTAATTTCCCGTAGCAGAGACTATTATTTGAGAAAATCCTAGTATAATAGTGTGGTTTTATTTATTACTAACGTTTTGTATGTAGTGCTACTTCCCGTCGTAAGATTGCTCGTTGGTGTGTCGCTTTAGCTAATTCGATGGCTATGATATCGGATTTGTAATCTAACGTGCCGCTTGGACTACGTGCCCCGGGGATCCGGGATAATATCGAGCGAGTGAGGCGACGCCGTTAGAATGAGCAGGCCTCAAGGCGGACGCATCCAAGTCCCCGACGATCTTCGAGAGATCTTACTGGAGTTCACCATAAGCTACCTGCTGGAGCAGCCGGGCGACGTGATCAACTACGCCGTTGAGTTCTTCACACGGTTACAGAACAACCGCACCACGACGATCGTGCGGGGGCCCGCTGCCGGCACGCCCGATGAGTCCATAATATCAGACGAAGAAGGTAACGATCTATCTATCCTACACACTCAGTAGTCGCTGAAACCTTGTCGCGACGCACGAGGTGAGCCGGTTAGGGCCGCGCCAATGCAGTACGAACGCTCATTTCCATTTGAATCAACTGAATACTAAACGCTCCTACTTTACAGTCCATGTGCAGAATTCCATTACTATACAAGTGACAAGTTACATGACAAGGTGTCTACACACCGCCTGCATGGGTGTTGATGCCAACAATTTGCAATATTCATATAACATAGTAATGAGTACATAACCAGATAGTAGCACTGACCTTGTCCTGTCCAAGCTTTATTTCATGAACATGAATTTGAACAGAACTATTATCCAATTTACACAGTAATTTGTATCTCACTCAAACTATATTAGAAAACAAGTATGAATTTGGACAACCTGCTTGTCTACTTTCTGTCTGTGATTTGATACTAAGAATAAAATTCTTATAAGACCCCTCTGACACTACCTAGTTACCACACATCCTCATTACAAACCATATGATTAGATACCCAATGTTTGTCCAGTAGCTTGTAGTTGCTAGCATTTGAAACTTTAGTTCTTAGCCAATTGTCTTACTCAGATACTTCACAGTGTCGGCGAATTATATTTAGACTTGTTGCTCCTTTTATACAGGCTTGAATAAAAAAATATTTATAAATACACTCTTATAGATCTTACAGTTGTAATGATTACGTTGGAAACTGGCAATCTGCCATTGCAGAACCAATGATATAACTTTATACAAAATTTTAGGGAAATACAGTTGCCAAGTAATAAATAAGAGTCATGGCATTATATTTGTTGACACAGTTTTATATCTTTTTAGAAAGTTCCTGCTAAAAGCATTACAATGATTCAGACTGCCTTTAAAACAAAAATAAATGGATAACAATCGAACACAATGAGAATACAAGTACAGAAAATTAATTAAATCATTGACTATTTTTATCACCTAGTAAATTCCGAAATGACCACTAAATCAGTTTCATTGATACCATAAAATCCAGCCAAGGTGTATGAATACCATGTATTCTATGTAGATGCAGCTTCTAGTTTTACTCAAGTTTTGGCCATTTACACAGATTGAAATGATTGCAGTTTGATGAGTTTTTGAGAACAGCCAACCACTAACAAAAAATGCTTCACCAACTGATA